>PVJC01054793.1:0-10392 GCA_004026665.1 Murina feae | reverse complement strand
GGTTTAGTCATGGAAGCATGTATGTTTCTAACAATTCATCCATTTTTCTAGATATTCCCATCTGTAGGCATGCCATTGCACATAGTGTTCTTTAGTGATCCTTTGTATTTCTGTGTTGTCTACGACAATGTCTCCTCCTTCAATTCTGATTTCATTTGTGTCCTCTCTCTTTTCACATTATGATTCTTGGTAAAGATCTATCAATGTTGTTTATCCTTTCAAGGACCACATCTTAGTTTCACTGATCTTTTCTGTTGTTTTACTATTTTCTGTTTCATTTCTTTTCACTCTGATCTGTATTATTTCCTTCCATATACTCACTTAGGATTTCCTTTACTATTCTCACTCTAGTTCCCTTAGACCTAAATTAGATTGTTTATTTGGGATCATTCCTGCTTCTTGATGAAGGCTGGTATAGCTATAAACTCTCCTCTTATAACTGCTTTTGTTGTATCTCATAAATTTTGTAAGGTTTTGTTTTTCATCTTCATTTTTCTCAAGGTTGTGTTTTCCTGTGTGATTTGAATTTTGACTGGGCTGCTGAACCCAATGAATATTATACTTCATTTTTTCTGGAACTCACTAGTTATAAAACAGTGGTGGTTCCATGGCAAAAACATGGGGTATTTGCAAACACAAGTGTGACAAGCCAGAAAGGATCTCTGCATTCTCATAGATCTAGGACAGGAAAGGTGGTTTGGGAAGCAGGACAACAAGTCAGGGGAATTTGAGCTGGAGTGTGTGGGTCTCTCTGAGATATTTTGCTCAGAGAAGGGGTCTGAGTGATAGCATCACCCGTCATTTTGAAGGACAAGGAGCCGATTATGCAAGAGAAAGGAGCAGCCTGGGGACAGCAAGTGCAGAAGCCCCAAAGTGGCAGAGTGTGGCCTCTGAGCAGAAAGGCCTTCCCTCCCAACAGTCATTTGTTAAATGCTCTCAGATAAGCATGCTCCTGCCTCCAGGGCACCTGACTGGGGCTACAACACGAGCATTGTGGTCTGGTTACTGTCTGCCAGTCCCAGTAAATTTCAGCAAATCTTCATTGATTGCCAACTATGTGGATCTAACAGTGAGCAAACACAGTCGCTGTTTATACTCATGTGTGTGGTTGTGAAAACAGACAAAGTGTCAAATAAGGATCATGTAAATAGGAATGGCTTGTTATTCATCACCAGTGTGCCCCCAGAATGAGAACAGGGTCTGGCACAATACAAGGCAAATCTTTATTGTCTCCTAAGGAGAGAATATGGCATGCAATCTCTATATAATAGCATCCTAAAATCACTTGGGTATAGAAACATACACGCATGCAATGACAATTGGGAATACACCATATTATTCAATGGTTGCCCTATGATCACACACATTTTATACAGTGAGCATATATATGTGTACATATGTATTGATTGCATTCTGTGAAACATGAGTGAAAGGTAGTGGATGGCCTTCAGCTTCAGTTTATCAGATCTAAGAGAAAAGCCTATTGATGTTACTTATTGCTCATTTCTTATGACTCATTTCTCACTAGGTTTGGCTTCCAAGTTGCTTCTAATCTCCCCTCAAATGGGACCCAAGCCAATAAAATAAGGAAAAGTCTGCACACGTGACACTTGGGAAGAACATAGGGTATTACCTATATTGTTGTGATTAGGACGTGGCTCCAGGCTCATCACAAGCAACAGCCTGGAGAGCAACACCTACATGATTGGGGGCAACAACCAGCCTGTTACCTTTTTGTGCAAAAAGCACTGCGTGTCCTTCCCAATCCTTCTAACCCCCAGGCCCTCGAGCTCGCTCTCACGTAAGGGCTCTGTGGGTAACACGTGCTCCCCAAACCCCATACAGAGCAAGCAGTGAGCTTCCTTGCCCCACACCCTGCAACTCAGGCCTGGATCCTCTGTAAAGCATATGCCTGGGATTCCCGAGCCCAACCCAGTGGGCCCAGCACCCCGCTCACCAAGGCTACACAGGGCAAAGCCTCCCCACAGGTCCAGCACTGGCCCTGGCAACATCCCCACACACCTGGGCACTGAAGAGCAAGCCCTCACCTTCAGCACCTGGTCAGGGCTTCCTACCTCATTTTGGTAATTGATGACAGTATTACACATGTCCCCCATTTCCCCACCCCTTTGCCCTCATCCACTCAGCCCCGTCCCTCTCCTGCCCTTCCCCACGCTATTGTCTGTGTCCAGGGCTTATGCATACATGCATATATGTTCTTTGGTTAATCTCTGACAACTTGATTAGCCTAGTTCCCAAACACCTGCAGGCTTTTGCTAGGGATACAGCTTGGACCCCAGCAAACCCTGGCTGCACCCAGGGCCCTGAGAGGTCAGTACCTACCAACTAACAGCCCTTACCCCGGGCCCTTCGAAGTCCCCCCTCACTTCTGAGTCCCCCACAGCACAACCCGGAGGTCTGTGGTTAAGGCTTCTACCCTGAACTCACATCACCTGGTCCATAAGCCCTGAACCTCCTCCCCACACACCAAGCACAGGTCCCTTTGCCCTCCCCTCCTGTTGGCCAGCTCCCCTACCCCCTCTAGTTTTCCTCCAGAGCTGACACCCTTTCCCTTCCCTACCTGAGCATGTGGGTAGCAGGAGCTCTAGGGCCAGCAAAAGGATCCCAAGGAAGCCCCAAGAGAGGGGACTCTGCAGGCGGCGGGACGATGGCCTGCGCTGCTCATAAGAGGCCCTCATGTTCCCAGAGATCAGCGGGGAAACCTGAGGGACTGGGAGTAATTGCCTCTTTGAGTGCAGGTACCAGATGCGACAATCCCCAGACTCAGTGTGTCCAGGGCTTTACATAGAGTGGGCGTGACTTGAACCGTGACGTCATGGAAGGGCGGGGCCAATGGCGGCCTGCAAGGGGGGTCTAGGCCCCAGGGCTGTGCTTCAACCCTAGAGAGGGTGATACCATGCTTGGCATCTCTAACCTGGCAATTCTTGACCTGAAGTGTTGAGCCGGGCCTCTCTGAGAAGCTGGCATATAGTGCAGGGGGTTCTGGGAACACTGCTGTGTCCATTATTTGGGGAGCTTAAGAGGTTTTTTAAACACAAGAAATGTTGTATTTTAGGTTTATTCTAATGGGACAGCTTCATTGTGCTCTCTGATTAGATTCACCCACGGAGCCTGTACAGAGTGATTCTTAGCCGCCACCCTTATGGTTCTGCCTTAACTCTTCCAGCAATGGGACCTGGGCATTGCTTTGTGCTGTTTGTTTTAATCTCATCCCAGTGATGCTAATGTGCAGCCTGGGTTGAGAACCACTCCTCTGTGGCTTTGCTTCTAAAAGGCACTGGTGGCTCCTTTCCTGTGGCTGCGGGAACAAATCACAGCAGATTGGGAGTCTCAGTGTCTTGGGGTCACTGTACACTATACTACAGACCCGGTAACCGGTGAGCAACAGTTCCTCACAGTTCTGGAGGCTGGGGAGGCCAAGATGCAGGCGCTGGCAGTGTTGGCATCTATGAGAGCCAGCTTTGTGGTTTGTGGACAGGCCTTCTAGCTGTAAGTTCACATGGCAGAGGCTGAGGGACTCGCTTGGGATTCTTTTAGGGACATGAACCCCATTCGTGAAGCCTGAGCCCCCCTGACCTAGTAACATCCCAGTGGCCCTAATGCCATCCTCTTGGAGGTTAGGATTTAACCCAGGAATGTTGCAGGAACACAAACATGCACACAGTGTCTCAAGACAACACACATTTATTCTTTTCCTTCTGGGAGTCTGAAGTCTGAAGTCAGTTTCCCTGGGTGCAAAGCAAGGTGTGGGCTGGGCCACCCACGCCCCAGGGGCACTGGGAGAGCAGCAGGTCCCTTGCTTTTCCAGCTTCTGGAGCTGCATTCTTTGTTGTTGGCTCCTGCCTCCATCCTCCATCCAGCACTGTTTTGCTTCAGTGGTCACATCGCCTTGTGCTGTAGTCACATTGCCCCCTGCCTTCCTCTTAGCAGGAGGTTGTGATTACATTTAGGGCCCCACCTGGATGATCTGGGGTAACCTCCCCATCCAGGTCTCACCTTTGAAGACTCTCTGCCATGCAGGTCACATCACAGGTCCCAGGTGTTAGTACCCTGATATCTGTGAGGCCACGATACAGGAGCCTACCACAAGCTGCAGAATGTGGGACTCACAGGAATGCAAACACAGAGCCCCACCTGAGACCCATTTGAATCAGAACCTGCATTTTATCAAGATCAACTTGTGATTCACCCGAACACTAAAATGTGAGAAGCATAGTACTGTGGCATCTTCTCCAAATAAGCTGTCACATTGGAGTCCAATGTCAAATGCAGATGAAGGAGTTTTTTCAGTAATAGTAGATGACCAATGACCAATCATTTCCTCTAAACCATAAATAACTCCTCATCTACATATCAGATTACATCCAGCAGGTAAGTTTCATGAGTTGAGCATTGACCTATGAACCAGAAAGTCACTGTGGGATTCCAGGTGTTCAATTCCCAGCTTATCAATGATTCTCTCTCATCATTGTTGTTTCTATCTCTCTCTCCCCCTGTCACTTTCTCTCTGAAATCAATACAAATACATATAAAAAATAAAATAAACATCATTAGATTAAAGAATTGAATCCACATGCCCTAACCTAAATGTCAGGATAAGCAGAGCTGTTGCTTATTTCTGATATTCACAACAAGGCTTTCCACTGCAACACACAATAATTCAACATTTTAAAATCTACTTAAAGTAATAAGACCCCAATTGGCTCCTCCTGCTCACATGAATGTTACTACCTCTCTGAAGGTTTTCTTCATCTAGAATTCAGGAGCCAGGGTGGGGAACTTCCTCAATTGACTTGTACTCATGTCTATTTGTTCACTTTCTGCTGGCATGTAAATGAGATAGAGAAAAATTCTTCACAGACAAGAGACCCCAGTATTCATTAGGGAGAGGTTAGCCTTTCATAATGTTAATCTCACAAAAGGAAACCAGAAGAGTTGTTAATACCACATTCAAAGTGACATTATGAACTAATGAAAGCAATGACAAATTTGCTTTCATTGCTCTGAATAAACACAATTTTAAAGGCTAAGCAGGGGATTGTCAAATGCTTTCACTGTCCACAGGAGAGCAGCAGTATTATGATTTACAAAAAGGACAGCTTTGTCTGGCTGGTGTTGCTCAGCAGTTGAGAGTTTACCCAGGAACCAAGAGGTCACTGCTTTGATTCCAGGTCAGGGCACATACAGGGATGGAGGGCTCAATGCCCAATAGAGAGTGTGAAGCACGCAGCCAATGGTGATGGTTCCCTCCTATCAATGTATCCATCTCCCTGTCCCTCTCCATCCCTCTTTTTATGAAAAATCAATAAAAAAGTATTGTTTTCTTTAAAGGATAGCTTCATATCAGTGTAACATTTCATGATGAGACTGGAAATGGTGAAAACAATGTAGGTTAGAACAAAAATGGGTGCACTCATTCAATTTTGCTTGATTTCAGGAAGTCAATATACCAGGTTAATCCTGCTCTTGAGTACACGTATGCACATTCTCAAAACATGTAGAAATCTTCATTCTGAGTTTCAATACTAGCTGTCAGACATTACTAAATTTTCAAATACCAAAGTCACCTATTTTCTTTAAACCTGCAATCTACTTTAACAATTCAAATAAAAATTCCTCCCCTCCAGGTCTTTTTACCATTTGTGCAGAAAACTTGTATTGTTAATCATCTTGAATGTTCTCTCAGTATATTTTATACCAATATGTAAATATTAGAGGCCAGCTGCACAAATTTCATGCACGGGGGGGGGGGTAGGTGTCCCTCAGTCTGGCCCATACCCTCTCCAATGTGGGACCCCATGGGGGATGTGTGACCAATCCCACAGAGATGGCCTACAACAACAGGCAGACATCCCTCTTGCAATCTGGGAGGACTGGCTCCTAACTGCTCACCTGCCTGTCCACCTGATCACCCCTAACTGCCCTCCCCTGCTGGCCTGTTCACCCCTAACCACCTGTGCCTTAGTCCCTGCCACCATAGCTTTGTGAGGAACGGTCCCTGGATGGATGTCCAGAAGTCATATGGTCTAATTAGCATATTACCCTTTTATTAGTATAGATTACACAGTATAAGCTTTAAAGTTGAATAGCATTAGTATAAATGAAGAGACATTTCATAAAAATGTATATTGGTTTGTTATGATTCAAATCTACTTGTTTATGACAAAAACCAAGTAATTAAGAATAGGATTGCTTGCCCTAACTGTCTTGGCTCAGTGACTAGAGCTTCAGCCTGAGGACTGAAGGGACCCTGGTTCTATCCTGGTCAAAGGCACATGCCTAGGTTATGAACTTGTTCCCCACTAGGGAGCATACAGTAGGCAGCCGATCCATGATTCTCTCATCATTAGTCATTCTATTTCTCTCCCTCTCCCTTCCTTTCTGAAATCAATAAAAATCTATTTAAAAAATTACAGGCCCTATCTGGGTTTGCTCAGTTGACAGACCATTGGCCTGTGGACTGACAGGTCCCAGGTTTGATTCTAGTCAAGGGCATGTACCTTGGTTGGGGGCACATCCTCAGTAGGAGGTCTGCAGGAGGGAGCTGATCAATGTTTCTCTCTCATTGATGTTTCTAACTCTCTATCCTTCTCCCTTCCTCTTGGTAAGAAATCAATAAAATATGTTTTAAAAAATTAAAGAATAAGATTGCTTTGCTATAAAAGCCAAGTAAGGTGTGCCATGTGTTGACGGTGATGAAGTCTGAGCAGCTCAGTTGCTAAGGCACTTCACTGGGTTCTCATCAAACAAAATCCTTGGAGAAGGAACTACGTCTACCATGAATTTAGGCTATAAGACTGAAGCTTGTGGAGGACAGAGTGGTTCTGGGGTAGGAGACAGTGAGGGTCAGCACTGGAAGACAGAGGAATGCCCAGTGCCTGGAAGCACTGGAGGGTCTGGGGTATGCAAATCTGCCTGGGGTGGGGTCAGGCCCTGCTCTCAGAGAGGTCAAGTACAGGGAGGGTGGGGGAGGGGCGTGCTTTTCCAGGATTCCCTACCTGGGAGGCTCTGCCTTCTCCCCTTAAATCCCTAACCTGTCCATTTGGATGAAGGGGGAGGGAAGCAGGTACACAATGCCTGTGCTAGAAGTCCCTCAGTCCAGGATCTCTCCGGGGCAGGGGAGGGATGTTTGTATTGGTTTATTTGAATCTTCTTACATGTTGAAGGGGGTGGCAGGGGAGTGTCTGCCACACATTTATTCCTTCTGCTTGCTCACGTGAGCTGCCCTACCTGATGCCTTTTCCCTCCTTCCCTGCTGCCCTGAGCTAAAGCCCATGAGATCCCTGGGAGGAAACTGGGGCCCCTTTGTATTGTGTGGAGATTGCACTCCACAGGAACCAGCCTGATCCAGGGATGCTTGGGGTCATTCACTGGGGGAAAGTCTCGATTTAAATGAAGCCACCTCTTAGATAGGGGCCAGTTGAGCCTTTTGCAGATTTATCATGCCTTCTGGCTGTTTCCATGGAAACCACAAAGTCAAGTTTGCAGATCCAAGGGCCACCCCCAGGCTGAGAATCGTGGGGGGCCTATGCACATCTCCCCAGGTGGGTGGGCCTCCACTGGACTCCACCTCTGGGATGGGCAGCAGGGCTGGCCTGGGTCACCTTGACCAGTGGCCACCTCCCCATGGTTCCACCCATGGGCGGGATAGCCTCCAGACTGGGCAGTGAAGTGGGCCTGTGTGTATCCCGAGGCTGGGTGGCCTACGGGCAAAGCCATGTAGAGGCCCCCTCACATGGGTGGCAGCCCCAGACTGCATGGAGACTCTCCTGGTGATGGCAGTCCCTGCTCACCAGCTCCTGCTGTGCATGCTTCTTTCTTACCTGTGGTGAATTACTGTGTCTGAGCTAATTTGCATACTCCTCTATTATTATATAGCATTAAAATAACCTTGAGTTAAAACCAAATAAATTTGATAAAGTACTTTATTTTTCATCAAGCTAATTTTCTTTCAGTGTTAGTATTAGAAAGATTATTTGTTGTCTTTTTAACCCACAGATAACCTTGTTTGGTTAGGCAGGCAACAAGTCCCTGATTCAAGTCTTAGGCAGTTCTGCTTTCTTTCATAGGCTGATTTAATAAAAACTGAAATTTCTTAAGTAAATACAAGCATTTACTTTCTGTCTTTATCAGTGTCCATGTAGAAAGGGGCCGTGGGTTGAGAGTCACTAATGCAGAGGGTTTCGACCTTAGCTGCATGTTAGAAGCACTTGGGGAGCTTTAAAAACATCCTTCTGCCCAGGGCACAGAGCAGATCCATTATGTTGGGAAACACTGGGTGGAAGCTCTGCCTGTGATTGCAGCCATGGCTGAGTCCCCCGGAGCCTGATCTCAGAGGTTCCGCAATGTGATTCAATGCCAAGAGCAAGGGTTTTGGCATAAATAAGAAAACGTCTGAACAGCTTCAGAAATCAAACTTTGTAATTTCCTTGTTGGACTTGGGATTGTAAGTGCTTCGCCATCCCCACGCATTAAACTGATGTGGAAGGCATGTCTCCTAGCAGACAGTGTGCAAGATACTCAGATGTGGTTGCCTCCAGTTGGGCAATAGGACACCTGGGCAGAAATGGGGAAAAGCTTCACCCAGTGGGCATGAGGCGCTGGCCTGGAAGATGCCCAGGATCTGACAGGACCACAGGCCTCTCAGGTACCAGTGAACAGGGATACAGCGCAGGGCAGATGGTACAGCTTCACTAACATTATGCCACTTAGAGAAATGCAGCAGAAAGAGGAGCCTTGGGGAGAACATTTGGGATTTAATTGTAGAAAGTCTTCAGGCATCACGCTGAGGAACTTGGACTTCCGCTGCAGGGTCAGTGAACACTGTGAGCAGGAGAGGCACCTGAGGGCCTGGGACTGGAGAAGCCCGGATGTATGTCAGGCTCTGAGATGTGAGGAGCAGCAGTGGTGACTGTGAGAGTGGAAAGGTTAGAGAGGGTGGGACCCCATCACAAACATACTCTGACTTGAATTCAATCACACTGGCAATGAACACAGTGACACAAGCAAACTTCACCCACGCTGCCTTGGATTTACTGGATCTGAAGACCACATTTTCCAGAAAATAAACCATACATGGGGCTCCCCTTTCTTCCAGTTTAAGAAACTTTGAATAGAAATAAACTTCCATCTGTGACATATAAACGGCCTTTTCCACAGTGAACTGGTTCCCTATGTATTTCAGTAATTGAGAAACTATTTGACCAGAGAACACAAATGGTAGTTATACTTGTATCAATCTCACATGTAAACTTATTCAATTGTGAAAATAACCTAAAATAGAAACCATCTTAAAAGTCAGTTTATCTCAGCAACTTTAGGTTTAACCCTTGAGCTTTACTACAAGCTAGTAAACTAAGAGAATGTACGAGGAGAGTGGCGAATGAGAGAGGAGAGTGGAGCAAATGGCCGTGGCTCCCACTCCACCGTAGGAATAGGGTAAACCTAGGGGAGGGGGGGCACTACTGTAGGACCTCGGTTACATGGCAGATCCGTTCCTACTGCGCAATGAAAAGTGAGTTTCACCGTAAGTCAGAACCCACCTTCATAAGCACGTATGTCACTCACATGGAGCACATACGCAGCAGTAATGAAGTGTAAAAGTAAAGAAAATTAAAAGAAAGATAACAGTACCTGACCTTTACATGTGGTAAATAAATAATAAAAACATAAAGCACATATGAGCGTATGTTGAAATGTAGGAAGTATCTATCTACTCTATGAAAGCGAAATATTAAAATTAACCGTTTCTCCGAGACAGGGTAAGCCACGCCCACCAGCCAATCAGAGCGGCTGTATGCAAATTAGCCCAGCCAACATGGCGGCCGCCACTCACGGACCTGAGTAAACAGCCCTTTCCATTGCGGCAGGAGCGAAAGTGAAGCTGCGCCCCTCAGCTCAGCTCCGATTAAACTTCCTCTAGCGAAAACACAGCTTTGAAACAATGTAACAATCATAGAATCCTCCGGAGCTGAAGGAAAGAGCAGCTCCGGCCTAACCAGTAAAAGTAACAATTGTTTCATTATAGACACTGCGAGGTGTGGCATAGGAGGCTTCGTTAGTTAGAAGGCCGCCTTAAAGGAACAGTGTATCAATTATAGAAGATAACCCCAGGCCTTCAAGGAACAGTATCAATTATAGGAGGAAAAACTCCAGAACCTGCGTCCAGCCAGCCTTGCTGGGACCTTGGGTCAATGGGAGCTGTGGGCAGCCTTAAAGCCCCTCACCCAGGCTGGTCAGGCACGCCAGCAGGTGGGCATCCCCCGAGGGGTCCCAGACTATGAGAGGGCACAGGCCGGGCTGAGGGGCCTCCCGAGTGCACAGAGCAGCTGCAGGGCGGGACAGCGCAGGACCCAGGACCCGTGAGTGGGA
>PVJC01054792.1:0-10393 GCA_004026665.1 Murina feae | reverse complement strand
GTTGGAGGGCACCGGGAAGCGGGTAAGAGGCGGCAGGGTTGGAGGGCACCGGGAAGCGGGTAAGAGGCGGCAGGGGGGGGTCTCGGCCTGCTTGGTGGCTGCCCAGGCCCTTTGCGGGGCATCGTGGAGTGGGAAAGCAAGGCTGCAGGGGCCGGGGTCCTGCTTGGCAGCTGTCCAGACCCCTTGGCGGCACCAGGAAGTGGGAAAGGAAGGCTGCAGGGGACGGGTGAGTGGGAAAGAGTTGGCGGCCTGCTTGGTGGCTTCCCAGGTCCTTTCCGAGAATCAGGGAGCAGGAAAAGGCTGGCCTGACCACGAGGTGGGGTTTTCCCTGCTTTCTGGTGGCTGGAGGAAGATGGGCAGTAGGCAAGCTTGGGAGGCAGGCCGCCCGCAGCCCTGGCCACAGCTCAAAAAAGAGAACAACATGCTGGGGAGGGCAAGAGTCTGAGAGATGAACATAGAGGGGGTGCCTGCTCCAAGCCTCCACGGTGTGCCTGGGGGCAGGTCCCCGGCAGGTAGACACACACAGGAGGACTGCTCTGAGCCTCTGATGGGGCTGGGGGCAGGTCCCCAGTGGTGACACACACACACACAAAAGGCGCCTGGCAGACTGGGGCCATCATAGGACATCCACTGAGGGGTCCCAGACTGTGAGAGGGCACAGGTCGGGCTGAGGGACTCCCTCCACCCTGAGTGCACAAATTTTTGTGCACCGGGCCCCTAGTATATATATAATTTTATATATATATATATATATATATATATAGTCTTCCTCATAGAGTTGATGTATCAATCAAGATTCATGTGTGAAAAAAATTCTTAGAAACTGAAAATTTTTATATAGTCTGTGTGTTCTTAAATGAACACCAACAGCAGCAGCAACCATGACTTCGATCCACATACCAAGTGCTGTGGGGACATTGCAGAGGTGAGGGCAGTGCTAACATTTCATACTAAGGAAATCCAAGGTCTTGCATTATTTTGAGACACTGTTTTCTCTTGGTCCAAAGTGGTGGTTCGAAATGTCTGCCCTGTGTGTTTTGGACCAGGAGGGACTGGAGGTCAAGTCTGCTGGGCTCTGATTCACCAGCACTGCTTTGGTCTTTCTGTTTTACATTTGTTTTTCTACAGATGATTGTCTATGTAAAAGAGTTCCTCAACAAACAACAGCAAATTGGTTTAGAAATATCCTATATTTGGCAATCCCTAATTTCAGCACATGCTATGAAGCAACATTTTATTTCTCTTTCAGTGCATTTTCTATCAAACACAATACATATTAGTGCATCTCTATGCTAACCTTCAAAATACTGAACCCACAATGGATCCACATTACCTGCTTATAATACTAACTTGATTATTGTATGTTGAAGGGGAATTTTTTTATTTTACTGTTTCCTGGTATCGTGATAATTTCAGGCAAATCCATCATTGACCTTTCCTTCTGCACTCCTCTCCAATCCCCTCACACTCCTCTCCTTCTGACCTCTGATGACTTCAGGTTATACCTTTGTACCATTTCAACCAAGGGGCAGAGCAAAGGTTGGGTCCTCTAAAGTGATTGACTGACCTCCCGTGGCCACAAATTATAGTCTCCATTCCACAAAGCAGGTGATCTTTGTCAGCCATTAGAAAATTAATATAATTAAACCAGTTTAGTTTAGTGGGTGACTGATGGTACATAACCATCCCACAGCTATGAATATTTTTAAAGAGGATGTTTGAATTGCTAATTAAATAATTTTAAACACTGTTGCTAAAAAAATAGGGGAAAACAAAATAGCAGTCCATATCAGAGATGTATTTTGCACAGATGAGCTCATAAGTAGGTTCCTGGGTTAGGACCCACTGCAAAGCATACTCTTCATACTATAGAAAATGCCACCATGCAGAAGGTGTCCCCTGGTGCTGCATCACTCAGTGGCCCTGACTAGGTTAACTCCATTATACATTTTCTTGATTTCCCTACATTGTACCTCATAGATTTCTTCAAAGCATTAAATTTCACAGTGTTCCCTTAGACCATAGAGCAGGTCACTCATAAATATAGGCTCTTTTACAAGTCAGATGGCTTGCATTGGGGGATGTCTCCTTTTAACTCTCAGGCAAAGCTTGCCAGTTGCCTACCCCAACATCCAATCTCTCCTAACTCCCTAATTAAAGAAGGAGCTCTGCTAAAAGTATTACAGATAGTATTACATATGTCTCCTCCCCCCACCCTTGCTTAAAGTATTACAAGGAGCTCTGGTATATGGGGGTGGCAATGTGTGCAGGCTGATGCTTACATTTCCCAGCATTTCTGGTAGTTAGACTACAGGCATATGTCTAAGATCCAGCTAGTGAGATTTAAGTGAAAGTTTTGGGTGACTTTTCCAGAAAAACTCTAAGAAGGAGGGGATGCCTTCTTTGTCTTTACTCCCCTTTTTCTTCCTCTTGGCTGGAACTTACTAGTAGATCTGGGTGCAGGAGGTACAGGAGGCAGGGAGTTTAGAGCCAGGGTCCTTGATAGCAGTGTGAAGCCAAAATACCAACTCTGGTCTACCCAGATGTGGACAGCTTTTACTTGACAGAGAATCTTCTATTTTGTTTAATTCTCTATTTTCCAAGTCTCCCATTACTCACAGCCAAGCCTATCACTATTATAAGCTCATAATTCACAATTTAACTACAGTCAGAGAACTAGTCCCATGTCATTTGTTGTTAAAATGACTTAAATTCTGTTGTAAAAATGTGAAATTTATTTTACTAAGACAAAGAAGATGTATATGAACAGTATGTGGTAAAAGACAAGCAGTTGAAGAAATAGACTAGAGTAACTAAGTGACCCCAAAGAATAAGAATTCTGGGGGCAGTCTCTTGGATGAGAGCATAGTTAATGTAGTGATAAGCAGGCTTAATGATATTTGAGATTTTAGTTGTTCTTTTATACTTATTTTTTAAAGTACGTATCAGGGTGATTATATTGTCTTCAAACTCTTACATACCACAATTTAACAAGAAAATAGAGAAGGCTCATATGAGTTAAATAAATAATGAGTTTAAATATATAATTCATCATCAAACGATGATGGGACTCCTAATTCTCTTGATTATCTATTGCCAATGATCTCACTTTTGGTGGTTCTTAAATTTTAGTGTGTATAAAAGCATTACCTAGGGAACTTGTTTAACTGGCCCTAATTGGGTGCTTTTGAGGTGAGACCCTGGAATCTTAATTTCAATAAGTACCTTGGGCTCTCTGCCTCCATCCCATGCTCATTCACTTCAAAGCAGCCTTCAGAATTTGGATAATAAAGGCTACTGATTTACCCCATAGAGTAGGGTCCCCACACAAGCAACATAGACATCACCAGGGAGCTTGCCAGAAATGTAGATACTCAGCCACCTCCCAGGCCCACTGAGTCAGAATCTGCATTGTTAGTGAGATCCTGAGGTTGGGGGTGGCAGTTGGGTGATTCCCAAGCACATTACAGTTTGAGAAGATCTGTCCTCCTGAAAGTTATCATTCTCCACAACAGTGGTTCTTAATCAATGGAGTGCCTCCAAGTCCTCTAAAGAGCTCTGAAAAATTATCCCACTTCCATGCCAGATCTGCTAACTCTTTAGCAATTCAGGAGCAGGAAATCACTTCTAAGAAATATCCAAAGGTGACTGGGATGCACACCACTGGTTAAAAACAATTGCTCTGTAGGGCTTGCCTGGCACTCAGAACCATTGGGATGACAAAAATCAAACCAGAGAACTTTCAGATCTCAGTTTTGCTTTTTGGTGTGACAGCATAAAATTCAGAGCAGTTATTTTTATTACCTTGCATAGCCTTTGTTCTTTTCATCTCCCTTGTCTTAGTTGTTACACAGGGAGAACTCAAAGAAGTCAGCGAGTTTTCATCTCTGTCCTGTGTCCTCAGGGGACAGCTGATTTATTCCCAAGTTCTCCTGCCTTTTTAATTTTCTTTTTCTTTAGTTGGAGGCTGTACCAGTTTAGGTCAGCAGATTCATAATTCACTCTGAGACTAGGGAAAGGACTCTGAGTACCTCATTTTATTCAGGAATTGGGCAGCAATTTGTTAAAATCTCAGAGCTGTCAGCCCTCACTGTAACTGTGGTCCCCATAAATATGAAGAAATAATGAAAGTTTATTAAAGGACAATCCAGGCATGAATCTTTATTTCATTGAGTGGGTCTTGTTTTAAAGTAACTTTTAAGACATACTGATATAATGTTTTAACTCAGTCATTTGTGGGGTAGACAATTTCCTGAAGGTGTTTTAGTTTATAACTGAAAGGGGCTATAAATTATGACCCTAGTGGAGATTATCCTTAAGGATCTAGCAATAGGGCCTTTGTAGGTGGGATCGGAACCTACTGAGAACAGTCAGATCTTCACTTGGTAGTCTATGGCTACATCATCACTTGCTACTTTTCCTGAATCTCAGAAGAGATAAAGAAAGCTGGGGCTCATTGCTTGAGGAAGTTCTTCTTATGGCCGAGTTCTTTAGGGATTTCTCTATCTTGCTTTGTATTCAGTCCAAACACTGATCCTGCAGCAGGCTCTGAGATGCCCTCATTCTGGTGTGTCAATCAACATGGTGTGTCAATCACAAGAACTATGGAACCAGGTTTTTCCTGTACTGCTTGAATTCAGCACCTTGGAGAAGGCCTGTCTCTCATGGGACCATGCTTAAGTGAAATTGCTGCTTTCCATGATAAAGCATTTTGGGGTCAAGAATGCTATTCCTTTATCTTTTAGGTAATTCCCACTTCCCCCTACCCTGTTCTTCCCTGTCTTTCTTTTTTCCAAAATCCTACCAGAGCTCATAGTTGAGAGGACATTTATTTCAAGCAGGGGAATGTTAGAGAATAATACTTCTGGTGGATACTCCTCCCCAAAGAAGGCCTAACCCAGTTATATCCATTATACCTTCTTGCCACTAAGGGAAGCCCATTTTCCTTGAAAATAATAAATGTCATCTCAGCAAGCAGTGGTTTTCTTTAAGGATTTTGTAACAAAGATAAAAATTATGGTTGGACAATTAGTAAACATTTAACACATTTTTAATGTTATATGGTAAGTAAAAGAACATGATGAGTAATGAGGGGCAGATTCCTATCTGTGGCATCAAGTTGATTGTGTGTTAGTATTTAGCACAAAATGGTGATGAGCTGGTGATGAGCTGACGTGAGTTAAAGGAAGAAACAGGCATCAGGATTAGGGTCTTGATGTCAAAGCCATGGCAAGGGGGGACCAGTCCTCTGTAGATCTCACAGTATTTTCAAAGGAGTAAGTCTTGCTTACTTTTTAGTTAAATTGGAAGATAACTAGTGATTTTGTCCACATGAGAAACACCTTAATTTCCTGAAGCAGCGATTCAGCAGATTATACTTGGCAATCTTCACACTTGAATCCCGTGGAAAGTGATGTGTCATATAATTTTTATTAAGGGTGGACTGATCTGGTACCACACTTTGTGGCAACTCATTGCTGACTTACTCCTCACATGGCCATTTTGTGAACAAAAGAAAAAATTGGAGTGTGTTGGGAATTGCCCCATTTTCTAACTTAGCATCATATAGTGTTTGGGCTCATGGACTGTGCAGCAGACCTAGAGAAACAGGCCACACGTCTATCTTTGTGGTTCAGCAATTCCAGGTCAGCTCCCAGGCCTGGAGGAGGCACACCTGCTTACCTCAGATTATTCTCTGCAGCCATCCTGGGAAACTCCTTACTCATGCTCCCTGCACCATGGCAACCCAAGGGGCTCATTTCAATACATTTACTTTCTCACAACAAGATACCTAAAGTGCAAACAAGAACTACTCTGAAAATATTAATTTTATTCTCTTTCTGTTTCATTTCTAAAATATATTTTTATTGATTTCAGAGAGGAAGAAAGAGGGAAATAGAGATGGAAACATCAATGGTGAGGGAGAATCATTGATTGGCTGCTTCCTGCATGCCCCACACTGGGGATCGAGTCCATAACCCGGGCATGTGCCCTTGACTGGAATTGAACCCTGAACCCTTCAGTCTGTAGGCTGATGCTCTATCCACTGAGCCAAACTGCGTAGGGCTTCTCTCTGTTTCTTAACCCTTATTTAGGGACATAAACTGTTTGTGGCTGTGTAACCCAGAATAAGTAGAAATGTCCAGGAGGAAAGGTGAAATAGTAGAAAGGGAGGGATTTCAGGGCCAAACACTTGAGTTTGATTAGGTGTCCTCCCCACCCTCTCACATCATGGCTGGGAGAAACTCAGATTATAATCAGAGAGGAAGGTCTTCCTATCATCACAGCATCCCTAGTGCATAGCAAGTGTCTGCCATGTGACCCTCTGAAAAGATGAGGTGATGAACTGATTAGCGTGAAGATCAGCTGAGATACTGTAAGTGAGAACACACAGGGGAGGGATGCAGTGACTGCTCTTGCCTTCCTCTGGTCTGAGGTGCCTGAGTGGTAGAAATCATCCCTTTCTGGGAATTGCATGGGCTGTGTGGTGCCTGTGCTCAGAATTGCCAGGGATCAACTCATTTGATAGCTGGGGATCCAAGGAGACAAAGTCCAGCAGGAGTCATGGAAGAGATACAAAGCCAGGCTTTCTTTCCCATTTATGTTCTCTTCACACGACACCTTTTCAATTCCTCATCTAACTTTGATCTGTAATGACACTTTCTGTGGTGAGAGAACTTGACCAGACTTTACAGGTATCAAAAACAAAACCACAACAACACAAAAAACAAACAAACAAAAAGACATGAAAAAGGAAGGCAGATATAGCTGATTAGTTTGACTTCTGCTTATTACCTTTTTATACTTTTTCTTACTTTTTGTGCTTACAGGATTTTAATCTTTGCAAATGGAGACAGTAAAATGCTTAGTTTTCTGGTTGGCTAAACTATAGTAGCAGTTACAGTTCTCCTTCCGCTGTCACTGAGCAATTATTGAAAACTTATTTAGTGCACATTATGGTACATGGAATACGCACATAAAATTGGCATTGTGGAAGCACTAAGCAGTATTCTGTAAAAGGTGCTTCTAATCTGGATTTCATCACTCTGGGGACAAGAATCTTATCTGCATTAGTTTCTCGGTCAAAATACCAGAATTTCTTAATTAGAATTTTAGGTAGGTAGAGCAACAATTAGCTGAGTGACCAAGTGCATTAGTTATGAGTAAATGAAAATAGTGCATAATGAACTTAAGCTATCATTTGTACACAGTATTGCTGATATGTTGGGACTTGATATAACATCTAGTTCTCCCATCTGCAGTGTAGAAAGAACTTTTAGTTCTGCTTTTCGTTCCCAAGTATTGCTTGAGATAATTCCATGAACACGTGGGGATACTACTCCAGGGCTTGCACCTCAGCCATTTTGGGTTGAACTCTTATTTCAGAGTCCTTGCTTTTATTTTCTGCTTATGCATGGACTCAAGATTTATTTGATTAATTTTATGACTATGGAACTTTCATTAACCTCTATAAAATGCTTATTGTTAGTTTTTTATTCAACTGAAATAAGCTCTTCTTGGTCTTTTTGCATACAGCTGTATTGTCCTTTACCATGGCTTTAGTTATTTCCAAATCCTATAAATATCTCTCCTGAACTTCCAACCTACATGTTCAAATGCCATAGGTCTTTCAAACTCAGCATGATTAAAACTGAGATTATTGTCTACTCCTTCAACTCTCATTCCCAAATTATTCAAATCCAGACTTGGACACCTACTGGTGTGGGACTTGGGCAAGTCACTCAGCCTTTCTGTGCCTCAGTTTCCTCGTGTATAAAAGTAGATAAAGCTAAGAACTATCTCATTGAGTTGATGAGGATGAATGAGTTAATTGGTGTGCCTTCACATAGTACACTCTATGTTAATGTTATTTTTATTATTTTTAAAAATAGTATTTCTTGGTGTTCTCCAACACTACAAATGGCACCACATTCACCCTGGGGCTCAGGCTAGAAACTTTAGCATCATCCTTAATTCCTCCTGCACCCCCTACCCCACCTCCCACAGTGGCTGAGTCCTGTGGATACTACCTCCTACATGTCTCTTGAATCTTACCTCTTTTCTCAATCTGCAGTGCCACTGTATAATTCTGTATTATTACAACAGCATCCCAGCTAGAGCTTCGCTACCTACAATACCTTCTTCATTCCTGCTCTCTGCAGTACATACAAAACCGTAAAAAGCAAATCAGATTGAATATCATCCCTGCTTAAAACCTTTCCTTTCTCATCATAATCTCTCCACTGTCTTTAACAAGGCACACAGAGATCTACATAGCCTGGCCTCTGCTTTCTTCTTCTACCCGATCTCTTATCACATGCTCCCTCTCCCCTCACTTCTGGCTCTTTACTGAGACTGTTTCTCCTGCCTAGTCTAAGGGTTCTTCTCCTTGCCCAACTGCTCCTTTCCCCAACCCCAATTTGGCCACCTCCTTCTATACTGTAGGCTTCTGTTTAGATGTCACTTCCTCCAGGCAGGCTTTCTAGTCTTTATCAGCTGCCCAGGGATTACATATTGCTGTGGCTGCTTAGCATTCTTATTCCCTGGGGCAGAGTCACTCCAGGGCTCTAAATGGATCCATTCCCACTACAGGGGTGGCTTTGTGACTGCTTAAGTATCTAGGACCCTAGATATTTCTTCTTCTGAGTTAGATACTGTTCTCTGGGTCAGTGACCAAAATAGCACCAAGACCAACATACTATATGGTAATTCAGATTCTCCTAAGTATGCTCAGAAGGTAGGGGAAAAAGGCCTAGTATGAGGCATTAGACCAGTGGTTCTCAGCCTTCTGGCCCTTTAAATACAGTTCCTCATATTGTGACCCAACCATAAAATTATTTTTGTTGCTACTTCATAACTGTAATGTTGCTACTGTTATGAATCATAATGTAAATATCTGATATGCAGGATGGTCTTAGGGGACCCCTGTGAAAGGGTCGTTCTACCACCAAAGAGGTCGCAACCCACAGGTTGAGAACCGATGCATTAAACTCTCTGATTTCAGATTGTTACAAGAATGACCAATTCCAACACAAGTGAATTGCCGAGTATCAGTTGTTAGGGAAAACCCTCCAAAATAATAGTGTTTATGTCTCTTTCATTAGACTTTATTCTCTTTGCATGTAAGGACTTGGTCCTGTTTATCATTTATATCTTTTGTGCCCTAACATGTAACAGTCATTCAAAAATATTTGTCAAATTGAGTCATGTACAGGCATGAAGAAACATTAAGAAGTGATTTTTGTCCAGCCCCCTGATGGCTCACCTGAGATCCAGAAATTTAGCGACTCACTCCAGGTCACATAGAATAAACTAGAAACAAAGTCTTCTGTTCCCAGATCTGTTCTCTTTCTACCACTCTTTGTTGCCACCCAATTACTCTTGTTTGTTTCTAATGTGCTAATTTGCCCACATCAAGACTGAAAAACCTTGCTGTCATATCCTAATTACAGAGCACACTTCATTACATCTCAGGGATGGAAATGAAAATTGAAGTTAGATTAGACTGAGCAAAAAATGTTGGTTTAGGGAGTATAGGCTTCCTCCTCTAGGACAGTGATTTTCATCTCATGACACACTTTAATTATTAAAATTCTGCAGCACACCAAAAAAGTAAATAGTAAATAAATATTTTTTGCCCACCTGACAAAGGAAATAGATATAATTTTGATTCATTCACAGCAGACGGCTATTGCTGTGTTGGCTGTTGTCATTTTTATATTTGATGATCTAAGGGAAAGGAGGTCAGTGCCCCTGATGAAATAGTCAGATATTGCGTGTTTTACAAATTCTTGTGGCTCATGGGCTGAAACTTGCTGCTCTAGGATGAACTGCAAGTTTTGTTCTCTGGAGCCCCTATTAGGGACGCCAACTGGTACGAGTTTTGTTTGGACTTCTCACTCATATTTCCATCAGAGAAGCTCCTGCTCATTTATTTTCCTTGGCTTTGTGGAAGCTTTCCTTTGAAAAAGAAAAGTATGAATAAAATGCATTTGAAAACGATTGCTCCAGGGAGAACTGTAACAGTTTTATTCACTTCTCAAGTATCATCTTTTGTTCAGCTCTTAAGGTAAAAGTAGCTGCTTCCTTTTTTGTCCTTGACCAGCTTCTCTTCTTTGCAAAGTGAGAGTGAATCTAGTATATGCTTAAAACAGCTAAATGCTAGCAGTTATAAAAGAAAGTAACATATGAGGACCTAAAAGAATTTGGCCCTTCAGATTAAGAAAAGTAGCATTCCTAAGCATTCTTTTTATTTTTATTTTTTAAAAATATATTTTATTGATTTTTTATAGAGAGGAAGGGAGATGAATAGACAGTTAGAAACATCGATAAGAGAAACATCGATCAGCTGCCTCCTGCAAACCCCCTACTGGGGATGTGCCCGCAACCAAGG
>PVJC01054791.1:0-10392 GCA_004026665.1 Murina feae | reverse complement strand
AATTGATACACTGTTCCTTTAAGGCGGCCTTCTAACTACTAACGAAGCCTCCTCTGCTTCACCTCGCAGCGTCTATAATGAAACAATTGTTACTTTTACTGGTTAGGCCGGAGCTGCTCTTTCCTTCAGCTCTGGAGGATTCTATGATTGTTACAGTGTTTCAAAACTGCTAGAGGCAGTTTAATCGGAGCTGAGCTGAAGGGCGCAGCTTCACTTTCGCTTCTGCCGCAATGGAAAGGGCTGTTTACTCAGGTCCATGAGTGGCGGCCGCCATGTTGGCTGGGCTAATTTGCATACAGCCGCTCTGATTGGCTGGTGGGCATGGCTTACCCTGTCTCGGAGAAACGGTTAATTTTAATATTTCGCTTTTATTAGTTTAGATTGTTGCCTTCCATCACTGACTAATGCTTAACAGAGTGAAGTGTTAGTTTGAAGTTTTTAAGAGGGCATCTCCTCGTACCTTCCAAGTACCACATCTATAACAGATACCTGTCAATAGGTATTACACTAGAATGCAATTACTTAGGCCTGGAATTGCAAAGTATTTTTCTTCCAATTATAACAGCTCCGTGGCTTCTGGAGAGAAAAACAAAAGTGCACGTCTGAGAAGTATTGTCAAGGATCCGAAATAAACATCTCTTGTGGTTCTGGTTCATTACTATATTTAGATGTTCTGACAAAATTTTATTTTGATTCTAAAATGTGCTGAATGGCCTGGCCTGTGTGCCTCAGTGATTGAGCATCAACCCATGAACCAGGAGGTCATGGTTCAATTCCTGGTCAGGGCACATGCCCACGTTGTGGGCTCAGTTCCTGGTAGTGGGCATGTAGGAGGCAGCCAATCTAGATTTCTCTCTCGTTGGTTTGTTGTCTCTCTCCCCCTGTCCCTTCTCTCTGAAAACAATAAAATGTATTTAAAAGAAAAAAAGAAAGAAAGGAATAAAATGTGATAAATGACATGGAAGTTGTCTGAAAAGTTAGCTGATTCAGAGTAGACTTTTAAATGGAATTATTTTTGTTTTTAGTAATATATGTAGTGTGGGATTTTTTTGTGTATTTTTTGTTTTTGTTTTTTGCTAGGGCCATCTTTAACTCCATTAGTTAAATTTCTGCTAACAATCCTCTGATTTTTATTTCTTAGCTGTCTGTTAGCAAGGATTATGACTCAGCTGAATCTATATACCTTCAGTGCTAAGACCAGCATATGAATAAATTCTGATTAAATTAAACTATAACTCAATCATGGGTGGGATAGCATCCAGTAAAGGAAACTTCCATGATTCCTTTTTTAAATGAAGAAATGCTATTTTTCTGCTTACCAATCCAGCTTTTCATTAAGAAACTCTATTATCCAGTCTAATATGGGAAAGGTTAGTTCTCCAGTATTGAAGTAAAAGAGCTATTGGTAGATATTCTATAATAGACTTGCTAATTTTCAAAATAAAAATAAGAAAAAATTTAATGTAAAAATATACAAAATGATCACATTTTGAGTTTCAGAACTTTTGTTTTTGTTGTCACTTATATCAGCACCTATCATGATTATATTATGGACATTTCTATTCAAAGACAGTCCCCAAAAATAGAAACACTGATCAACAAAACATGAAAAAGCTCACCAATAAAAGAAAAGAATAAGTCCCAACTGTGAGTTGTATCAGAATCAGTGTTAGAAACTCTATCTGTGCAGTCCTTCTGAAATGGAATGTCAGGGTGGAGGGCATATTCACTTCCAAATGTTCAAGTGATTCTTTTTTTAAAAAATATGTTTCTTATTGATTTGAGAGAGAAAGGGAGAGGGAGAAAGCGAAACATGGGATCTGCTGCCTCCTGTATGCCCACCACTGGGGATCAAGTCATGTGCCTTGACGGAGAATTGACCTGGTGACTTTTTGGTGCATGGGGTAATGCTCAACCGGCCAGGGCTCAACTGATTCTTATGTGCACTCTGAAGCATATGAATCAACAAAATAAAAGCTAGACATACATTATTGCATTTAAAATATTTTATTCAGTGACAAAATGGTGACCTAATTCTTTCAGAGGAATACCATAAACAAGTAGGATCAATGATCCGCATAGAACGTTCCGGTAACTAAGGTGTAGAAAGAATGAGAAGGCTGGGCTGGTGTGAAAGCAGACAAGGCTTCCATTTCCCCGGAACTAGAAAAACCTGACTGGGGAAAAGAAAATAACCACAAAACAAACATTACTTCCCTCATCTGCCTACCGAGGCCTGAAATTCATTTTCTAGAGAACATTAAGTTTTATTCTACAATTAGAAATAACACTTAAATTCGTCTTCCAGCTATGATAGAGTAAGGAAACAAATTTCCACCCCTGCCCCTCTCCACGCAAGCAATTAGAAAACGAGGCAAAATATATGAAATTGTTGTCAGGCATTGAGCAATGGGCATTGCAGAGAAGAAGAGGTGAGCCCCCTGGTCCTCCCAACCTGCAGGGAGGGGAAGCTGAAGAGAGCCCGGTGGTCTGGCTGAGTTAAGAAAACAGAATTTGCAGTGTGAGGAGGTCAGTCTGTACACAAAATCGCCAGAGAAGAACGCTCTAGCAGGAGTGGGGAACCTTTTTCCTGCCAAAGATCATTTGGATACTTACAACATCACTCGCGGGCCATATAAAATTATCCACTTAAACATTAGCCTGTTGTTTGAGCAAACATTTAATTAACTTGCCTCTAATGCCTTGACAGGGCCAGACCCAATGATTCCAGGGTCTTATAGGACCCCACAGGCCAGACGCTCCCCACCCCTTGGGGAGGGGCGGTTTCATAGGGAAAACTATGCTGGAAGCCTGCAGAGGACACCTGCAGATGGAACAATCCCCAGAGCCCACACAGGGCTGGGACTAGCTCCCGTTCTCATCACCCAGAGTAAAAAGGCTTGTGATACACGGGGCATTAGACAGTGTCTTCAGGGGGGTATTGCTTGGAAATGGGCCAAATTAGTCTTGAACTGAAACCTACCCCGGACCTGTCCTAACAGTCTGAGAAACAAGACTCGACATGATCCAGCTGATGTGAAATAATTGTGTATCAGAAAGAAAAGAAAAGAAAAAAAAACAATAATATAAAAAAACATCTAAGACCAAAATGTGTAAAATTCATCAAGTGTGCATCCAATAAAAAAATTACTGTGAAGCAGAAATATATGACCCAAAGCCAGGAGAAAATTCAGGCAATAGAAACAGATCCAGCCTGGCCGGCATGGCTCAGTGTGTGACCTGGCCAGCATGGCTCCATGTGTGAGCATCCACCTACCTATGGACCAACAACCAAATAGCTGACTCTGATTCCTGCAGCTAGTATCGGTAGAAATGGGATTTGACTCTAGGTCTTAACGTAGTCTGACATACCTGCCAACATCACACAAAGTCTTCGTAAAACTATATTGTTACTTATCTCTACTTTTACTCAATGGCAGTAGTTACTACATGATGGGGAGAGAGTTCCCATCAGCCATTAAGCATGGGGCATGCTGATAAAATCTTTATCGGGGGACATTTTTAGGGATATATTGTTTGTTAAAGAGGGCATGTACACAGCATCTGACAGATATATGTCGCCCCCTAACTGTTTTCCTTAAAAGAACATCTCTTGGGACTGGTGTTTTGTGTAACATAACTTGGAAATCATTACATTACAATGTGCAACTTCTGATGATGTCATAAGGATTTCTTTCATGCTACAGAGGCATAGCACTATGTTCTCAAACCAGTTTCAGTTAGCCACCATTTACGTATTCTGAGCATGGGATGTGTAAATTCTTTTACATCTGTGTGGTTTTATAATACTCCAGCCTCCTATAAACAGGAAGGAAAATCAGGTTAATAGTCACTTGGAAAAAAATCTGCATTGCTGATGGTTCCTTGAGCATGTGCTAATTACTGTTCCTTGTGTACTGTATAAGACATGTACTGAATGCTGTAGATCCTTCTATCATATTGCTGCTTCCTAACTGACATTTTAAAGACTGCTAAGAATTCCCAGGTCCCCCTCCACTTTCAGTAATTTTTATTTTATTTTAAATGGAGCCACTTGTCCAGACCCTTCTAAAGTCCTACACAGTAGATACTTACGCTAGCTTTTCTAGTTTTCTTTCTGTAGTTTCCAAGTTCTTAGAGTTATCATCTTTCACACTTAAAATTCTTTTAAAAAATCAGTCTCAAGAGGGCTGATAACTTGTATAAGTGTTAAGCAATGGCTTCAGAGAGTATGAACTATATCTACGTAGAAGGTAGTGATGATGCGTTAGCAAAGTTTTAGCCATTTTTTTTATATAAAATAACTAGAGGCCCAGTGCACAAAACTTTGTGCACTCGGGGGGAGGAGGGTCCCTCAGCCCGGCCTGTGCTGTCTTGCAATCTGGGACCCCTCGGGGGATGTCCACCTGCTGGTGTGCCTGGCCAGCCTGAGTGAGGGGCTGAGGGCCATTTTCAGGCTGCCCACAGCCCCTTCAGGGTTCGGGTCCCTACTGGGGTGCCTGACTGGAAGCAGGTATCTGGGATTTATTTAACTTCTATAATTGAAACTTTGTTGCCTTGGTCCCCCACTCAAAGCCTGGATTGCCCCTGGCAACTCAAGGTCCCATCCCAGAAGGTATCTGGGGTTTATCTTCTATAATTGAAACTTTGTAGCCTTGAGTAGAGCTCAGGGCCCGCAGGGCCCTAGCTTCCTCCACTGCCTGGGGCAACTCCAGCTCCGTGGCCACTGCCATCTTAGTTGAGTTAATTTGCATATTTACTCCTGATTGGTTGGTGGGCGACGCTTATGGGTATAATGGAGTGAGGGTCAATTTTCATATTACTCTTTTATTAGATTAGATATGAACACATTGGAACAATTCAGGAAATAGAGAATAAAGCTTATGATTTCATTATTTTGATTTAATCGTGATTGGTATCTTGAGGTAATTCCTTTTTCTTCAGCATATTTAGCCTCATTCTTGTCTGAGTTCCCTTCTAGTACTGTGTTCTGCTATTTCCCATAGGAGTACCTGGGCATTTTTCCATGGTGTTTTATGCTCTCCCTGACCAGAACTTTAAGGTCTCAAAAATATTTCAGTAATTTATTTAATTCCTTCTTGAAGAATGTTCAGAATATTTTCTATTTTTCTCTAAATGCTTTTGTAATGAACATATGGTGCATAAAGCTTTTCTCCATATTTTGAAGTCTTTTAAGTGGAATTACCAAGTCAGTGGCTACGTATGTTTAAAGCTCTTGTGTTTATTATCAAGCTAGAGGCCCAGTGCATGATTCAAATTGCACGAGGAGGTGCCCCGCCTCTCACTTCCTGCCTCCTGCCACTGCGAGGAATCACCCTGCAGGGCGCCGGGCCTAAGAGGTGCTCCATGCACCTCATGGTGACTGGTCGTTTGGTCATTTTGGTCATGGTGCCTCTTGGCCTTTTATTATTATGACTAGAGGCCCAGTGCATGGATTCATGCACGGTGGGGTCCCCCAGCCTGGCCTACACAATCTCGGATCTCTCTGGGGAGGTTGGAGAGCTGGTTTTGGCCTGATCCCCACAGGTCAGGCTGAGAGACCCCATTGGTGCATGAATCCATGCACTGGGCCTCTAGTATGCATATAAGATCTTTGGTTAATCTCTTCCAACTTCCCCCCCTTTCCCTCTGAGATTCATCAGTGTGTTCCATGTTTCCATGTGTGTGGTTTCTGCTCCTGCATTGAGTGTCTGCCCCCTGGTGGTCAGTGCACATTGTAACAACTGGACAGTCAGCCAGTAGGCTGGTGGGCAGGTCGGCTCATTGTTTAGGCTTTTATATATATACTAGAGGCCCAGTGCACAAAAATGTGTGCATTTTTTTGTGGGGGGGTGGTCCCTCAGCCCGCCCTGTGCCCTCTCGCAGTCTGGGACCGCTCAGGGGATGTCCACCTGCTGGCTTAGGCCCGCTCCTCAGGGGATCGGGCCTAAGCTGGCAGTCAGACATCCCTCTGGCAGCCCGGGAGCCCTCAGGGGATGTCCACTTGCCAGCGGGGAGCAGGTCTAAGCTGTAGTCAGACATCCTTAGTGCTGCTGAGGAGGCAGGAGATGCTCCCACCACCACTGCTGTAGTGGCAGCCATCAGCTTGGCTTGTGGCTGAGCAGAGCTGCCCCTGTGGGAGTGCACTGACCACCAGGGGCAGCTCCTGCATTGAGCATCTGCCCCCTGGTGGTCAGTGTGTGTCATAGTGACCAGTCATTCCCAGTTGTTCTGCTGTTAGGGTCAATTTGCACATTACCCTTTTATTATATAGGATACTAGAGGCCCGGTGCACAAAAATTTGTGCACTTGGGGGGGGGGTCCCTCAGCCCAGCCTGTGCCCTCTCTCAGTCTAGGACACCTCGCGAGATGTCCACCTGCTGGTATGCCTGGCCAGCCTGAGTGAGGGGATGATGGCTCTTTGCAGGCTTGCCAAGCCCCCTAGTGGGGACCCTCACCCCATGGGGGTGTGGACAACCTGGGTGAGGGGTTAAGGACCATTTTCAGGCTGCCCACAGCCTCTTATAAATGGCTTATTCTATGCTTTGGTTTAACTCATCATACAATCATGGTGCCCACACTCTGGGTAGAAATGGTATAACCAATCAAGCAGCGAAGGGCCAACTAAGTTATTTACTATACTTTAGACTATTCATAACACAACATTATGTATCAGCCTATATTTTTTAAAGTATTCTCTTTTATGCCATCACACTCTGAACTGTAAATTACTTTCCAGAAATCATAGAGTGAGTAAGTGGTAGCCGGCAGAAACTAAGGATTTTGAATTTAAACTCTTGGATCATTTCTCAAAGTCCTGATACAACTTATTAAACCTATTCTTTCCTGTCTTGATGTTATATCACAAATAATAAGTTCATCAGGGAAGACGATTTTTTGAAGGTCTCAAGGTAAGCTGGATGATACATGAAAAAGAGTCATGCTCCTTGCCTTGCAGAAGCTTACAGTATAATGAAGACCAGAATTTTATTCATCTTAGTTGTGTTTATTTATATGTTCACTTATGCCTGAAGGACTCTCAAATATTTCTTTGAGTAGCTTTTTCTCAAGAAGTGACAAGCTGCCATAGTAAGACTTAGAAGACATATTCTTGGCTTAATACAACTTTCAGACATTGGCATTTGATTTTTCTGGGTTTTCATTTCCTCCTTAGTAAATCAGGCACAGTTATATGATAGTCAAGGTTTTTATAGTTTCTTAATCTCACAAGTAACTGTGCTACCATTCCCTTCATCTAGAGATGGTGACTAAATCTAAGCCAAATCAGTATTTAACCAATCGTAAGGATATACTCCACCCAGAAAAAGCTTAGCTTCTAGAAAAGTGTGAATTTCAATAAGCTCTAAACTTTCCAGCTAATGCCTTACTTTCCGAGCTTTGAGACCTATGAATAAATACAGTGTCTCATGAAAATATGACTCTGATGAAACATGCCAATCCTCGCCTGTATTAAGAGATGATACTTTAAGCCAAGAGCCTATTTTCTCTTCAAGACTCTCTGCTTTATTCTTTTAACCACAGTTGCAGCCTCCCTCTCAATGGATCTTCCTCTACTTTATTCTCTATTCCACCTCTGGGCCATCACTTTGAAATATAGAGCACCTGAAAAAACGGCCTCGAGAGAAGATATGATCCCTCAACATATTTTATGGGTGACTCTACAGGAGGGAGAAATAAAATTTTTTAAAAGCTTAAGATCTAATGAAAATGGGAACAAATCACAGTGGAATGCAGTTCCAGGTCTGAGCTACAAGCACAGAAGTTGGGTGTGCTTTATATTGCTAATGTCTGGAGCACACCGAGATTTAAAGTGGCCATTAAAGATTATGCAAATTGTGCAAAATTAATATGCATTGTGTTGGGGTTTTTTTTTTGGTGAATCTCCTTTTATTTCACTGTCCTCTGATTTCCTGCCTGAATTTACCTGCCCCATCAGTTAGCTTGAATTCAGAAATAGCCAAGTCAACTTACTTAACCTAAGGATGGTCCAGTTTAACTTGTTAACAGAAAGCACAGGGCAGCATGAAAAGAGAGAAGAACTTTGGTGAGCGAGACATCTGTGATACTGTCAAAAATAAATTAAAGTAAAATAAAGAAAGGGGTTCAAATTATAGCTCTGTTACATAGGGTTTTCCTTCTATGAGTCATTCAATGCTTTGATTCCTCAGGCTTTCATAGATCAGTAGGAATAATAGCCACTTATTTATGTGCAGATAATGTGTGGCGTGAGATAGTTCATGTAAAGCATGTAGAATGCCTTACAAGTGCCTGTCTTATTATTTTTTTGCATTTTAACATTTTTATGTATTGGGAAACATGATGCAGAAGATTAAAAAAATGGAATTATTGTAAAAAGTATAAAGTAAGCATGAAGTCTCATAGCAAAAGGAAAAACTTGGTGAAATCTTTATGTAGGGTTTAGTAATAGTAACGCACTGCTGTTGATTTCTTATGCATGACATATAGAGCATGGTGCTTTCTAAAGAGAGTGGAAGGAAGGGGGAGAGACAGAGAGAAACAACCATGTGAGAAAGAACATCTATCGGTTGCCTCCCACACACATGCCCTGACCAGGGCCAGGGATCAAGCCTGTAATGGAGGTACATGCCCTTGATCAGACTCGAACCCAGGACCCTTCAATCTGCAGGTTGAGGCTCTCTCCACTGAGCCAAACAAGCTAGGGCCATGCTCACCCTTTTAAGAAACTAACAGAAGGTTCTCACCTTGTTACCAATCTACTACATTGGAACTATGAATTGATAAAGTCATATACCTCACACTTCAGTTTCCTTTTCTGTAAAATAGAGATCATAACTATCTCCTGTGAGACAACTTATGTAAAATATTTAAAGCTGTGCCTTGGAGTGAAGGAATTAGGATTTCTGAGTCCTTCAAGTGAATTAGCTTCTTCCTTATGTTTGAAATTAAGTCAGAGCTAAAATGAGATTTAAGATTGCTCTTAGGAGTTAACTGTGGCACAGACAAGCAAGCCCACAATGCAATGCGCTACTTCTTCTTGAGTGTCTGAGTTAAGGGTATGTGATTGTGAACATTGAGGACAGGTTCTCTGGCTTATGTAAGTAAAAGCTTAGGTGTTAGAAGGACGATGGGGTGATTGACAGAATGAAAGGAAAGCTGAAGCAGCTTCTGAAAGTGCAGGGGCCAGGGCAGCTTTGAGACACCCAGCAGTGGCAGCTGAGGGACCAGGGCCCAGCTTGATGGTAAATCTGATCCTCCAATGCCCTTGTGTTCTTTTTTTAGAGAGAAAGGAAGGAAGAGGGAAAGAGAGTCACTTTGCAACTAGATTTGGGTCCTCCAGGCTTGGCTTAGGCTCTGAGGGGCTAGGCTGAGCTCTTCCAGGCTAGGCTTGGCTCTGAGGGCAAGGCTCTGGTCTTCGGGGTAGGTCCTGCCTTTTGCAACAGGACTTGGCTCTTGGGAATTAGATAAAAAATGCAAATAGTATCAGAAAACATAAAATGTATGTAATAGTAGAAATAAAGAGTATCTAAACTAATAAAAGCAAAATATTAAAATTAACCGTTTCTCTGAGATGGGTAAGCCACACCCACCAGCCAATCAGAGCGACTGTATGCAAATTAGCCCAGCCAACATGGCGGCCGCCACTCACGGACCTGAGTAAACGGCTGTTTCCATTGCGGCAGGAGCGAAAGTGAAGCTGCGCCCTTCAGCTCAGCTCCGATTAAACTGGCTCTAGCGAAACACACCTTTGAAACAATATAACAATCATAGAATCCTCCGGAGCTGAAGGAAAGAGCAGCCCGGGCCTCACCAGTAAAAGCAACAATTGTTTCATTATAGACGCTGCGAGGTGAAGCAGAGGAGGCTTTGTTAGTTAGAAGACCGCCTTAAAGGAACAGTGTATCAATTATAGAAGATAACCCCAGGCCTTAAAGGAACAGCATCAATTATAGGAGAGAAACCGCAGCAACCTGCGTCCAGCCAGCCTTGCTGGGACGTTGGGTCAATGGGAGCTGTGGGCAGCCTGAAAGCCCCTCACCCAGGCTGGTCAGGCATGCCAGCAGGTGGGCATCCCCCGAGGGGTCCCAGACTGTGAGAGGGCACAGGCCAGGCTGAGGGACCTCCCGAGTGCACAGAGCGGCTGCAGGATGGGATAACGCAGGACCCAGGACCTGTGAGTGGGAAAGAGGCGACAGGGTTGGAGGGCACTGGGAAGCGGGTAAGAGGTGGCAGGGGGTCGGCGGCCTGCTTTGCGGCCTGCTTGGTGGGCTTCCCAGGCCCTTTGCAGAGCATCGGGGAGCGGGTCAGAGGTGGCAGGGGGTTGGCGGCCTGTTTGGTGGGCTTCCCAGGCCCTTTGCAGAGCATCGGGGAGTGGGTAGGAGGTGGCAGGGG
>PVJC01054790.1:0-10393 GCA_004026665.1 Murina feae | reverse complement strand
CCCCCCAACGTCCCTGTCCTTGTTGCTGTAATTTGACAGTCTGTTTGATGTTGCTCTGCCTCTGTATATATTTTTTTTCACCAGTTTATAATGGTTATTATTATCCATAGATGAGTGAGGACATGTGGTATTTTTCTTTCATTGACTGGCTTATTTCACTTAGCATTATGTTCTCCAGCTCCATCCATACTCCTGAAAATGCTAAGAACTCCTGCCTTTTTACAGCAGCATAGTATTCCATTGTGTAGATGTACCACAGTTTTCTAATCCATTCATCTGTTGATGGGCACTTAGGCTGTTTCCAAAGTTTAGCTATGGTAAATTGTGCTGCTATGAACATAGGGATGCATATGTCCTCTGATTGGTGTTTCTGGCATCTTAGGATATATTACCAGAAGTGGGATCACAGGGTCAAAAGGGAGATCCATTTTTAATTTTTTGAGGAAACTCCATACTGTTCTCCACAGTGGTTGCACCAGTCTGCATTCCCACCAGCAGTGCACGAGTATTCCTTTTTCTCCGCATCCTCTCCAGCACTTGTCGTTTGTTGATTTGTTGATGAGAGCCATTCTTACAGGTGTGAGATGGTACCTCATTGTTGTCTTGATTTGCATCTCTCGGATGATTAATGACTTTGAGCATGTTTTCATATGTCTCTTGGCTTTCTGAAAGTCCTCTTTTGAAAAGTGTCTGTTTAGGTCCTTTGCCCATTTTTTGATTGGATTGTTTGTCTTCTTTTTGTTAACTTTTATGAGTTTCCTATAAATGGTGGAGATTAAACCTTTATCAGTGCTAACATTGGCAAATATGTTCTCCCATGTAGTGGCTTTTCTTGTTGTTTTGCTGATGGTTTCTTTTGCTGTGCAGAAGCTTTTTATTTTGATAAAGTCCCATTTGTTTATTTTCTCTTTAGTTTCCAATGCCCTAGGGGTTGTATCGGTGAAGAAACCACTTTGGCATATGTCTGAGATTTTCTTGCCTTTGTATTCCTCTAGTATTTTTATGGTTTCCCGTTTTACGTTTAAGTCCTTTATCCATTTTGAGTTTATTTTTGTGTATGGTGTAAGTTGGTGATCTAGTTTCACTTTTTTGCATATATCTGTCCAATTTTCCAAGCACCATTTATTGAAGAGACTGTCTTGATTCCATTGAATGTTCTTGCCTCTTTTGTCAAATATTAATTGAGCATATTGGTTCGGGTCCATTCTGCGTTCACTATTCTATTCCATTGATCTATATGTCTATTATTGTGCCAGTACCAGGCAGTTTTGAGAACAGTGGCTTTATAATACAGGTTGATATCTGGTATTGAGATCCCATCTACTTTGTTCTTCTTTCTCAGGATTGCTGCAGCTATTTGGGGTCTTTTTTTTATTCCAGATGAATTTTTGGAGAGTTCGTATTAGGTCTGTAAACTATGCAGTTGATATTTTAATGGGGATTGCATTGAATTTATAGATTGCTTTGGGTAGTATGGACATTTTAATGATATTGATTCTACCAACCCATGAACATGGTATGTTCTTCCATTTGTGTATGTCTTCCTCTATCTCTTTTTTCAACATCCTGTAGTTTTCTGAGTAGAGATCTTTTACCTCTTTAGTTAAATTTATTCCTAGGTATCTTAGTTTTTTTGGTGTGATGGTAAATGGGATTGTTTTTTAGTCTCTCTTTCTGTGCATTCACTATTGGTGTACACAAATGCCATAGATTTCTTGGCATTAATTTTGCATCCTGCTACATTGCTGAATTCATTTATTAAGTCTAATATTTTTTTGATGGAGCCTTTATGGTTTTTTATGTACAATATCATGTCTTCTGCGAATAAGGAGAGTTTTACTTCTTCTTTTCCAATTTGGATGCCTTTTATATTTTCTTCTTGTCTAATCGCAATGGCTAATACTTCCAGTATTATGTCAAACAGGAGGGGTGAAAGTGGGCAACCCTGTCTTGTTCCTGTTCTAAGGTGGAATGGTTTTAGTTTTTGCCCATTGAGTAGGATGTTGTCTGTGGGTCTGTCATAAATAGCTTTTATTATGTTGAGGTAAGATCCTTCTATTCCTGTCTTGCTGAGAGTTTTTATCAAAAACGGGTGCTGGATTTTGTCAAATGCTTTTTCTGCATCAATAGATATGATTAAGTGGTTTTTATCTCTTAATTTTTTTATGTGATATATCACATTTATTGATTTGTGGATATTGTACCATCCTTGCATCCCTGGGATAAATCCTACTTAGTACTGGTCTATGATCTTTCTGATGTACTGTTGGATCCGATTTGCTAGGATTTTGTTGAGGATTTTGGCATCTATGTTCATGAAGAATATTGACCTGTAATTCTTTCATTGTGTTGTCTTTGTCTGGTTTTGGTATTAGGGTAATGCTGGCTTCATAGAATGAGTTTGGAAGTGTTCCTTCCTCTTGAATTTTTTGGAATAGTCTGAGGAGGATAGGTTTTAGTTCTTCCTTAAATGTTTGGTAAAACTCCCCTGTGAAGCCATCTGGTCCTGGGCTTTTGTTTGCTGGGAGCTTTTTATTTACTGCTTCAATTTCTTCCATAGTGATTGGCCTATTGAGATTTTTAGATTCTTCCTGATTGAGTTTTGGAATGTTGTACTTTTCTAGGAATATGTCCATTTCCTAGAGGTTGTCCCGTTTGTTGGAATAGAGTTGTTCATAGTATTTTTTTAGAATCCTCTGTATTTCTGCAGGATCTGTTGTTATTTCTCCTTTTTCATTTCTGATTTTGTTTATTAGGATCTTCTCTCTTTGCTTCTGGTGACCCCAGCTAGAGGTTCATCAATCTTGTTTACCCTTTCCAAGAACCAGCTCTTGGTTTCATTGATCTTTTGTATTGTCTTTTAGGCCTCCAAGTCATTTATCTCCGCTCTGATCTTTATAATTTTCTTCCTTCTGCTTACACTGGACTTTTCTTGTTGTTCTCTTTCTAAATCTTTGAGTTGCAGGGTTAGGTAATTTGTTATCATTGTTTCTTGTTTTCTGCAGTAGGTTTGTAGAGCTATGAACTCCCCTCTCAAGACTGCTTTCACTGTGTCCCATAGATTTTGGATTGTTGTGTTTTCATTGTCGTTTGTTGCAATGATGTGTTTTATTTCTTCTTTGATCTCTGTGGTAACCCAGTCATTGTTTAATAGCATGCTGTTTAGTCTCCATGTGATTGATTTTTTTGGATTGTTTTTTATTGCAGTTGATTTCCCGTTGTATGACATTGTGATCTGAGAAGATCCTTGATATGACTTCTATCTTCTTGAATTTGAAGAGACTTTGCCTGTGCCCCAAAATATGGTCTATCTTTGAGAATGACCCATGTGCACTTGAAAAGAATGTATATTCTGTTGCTTTGGGGTGAAGTGTTCTGAAGATGTCTATTAAGTCCAACTGCTCTAATTAGTCATTTAGGATTTATGTTTCTTTGGTGATTTTTTGTTTAGAGGATTTTTCCAATGGTGATAGTGGGGTATTAAATTCCCCCACTATGATTTTATTGCTGTCAATCTCTCCCTTGATATCTTCCAGAAGATTTTCTATGTATTTGGGTGCTCCTGTATTGGGTGTGTATTTGTTTACCAGAGTTATTTCTTTTTGTTGAATGGCTCCCTTTAGTATAATGAAGTGGCCTTCCTTATCTCTTTTTATGTCCTTCACTTGGAGATCTAATTTGTCAGATATGCATATTGCTACCCCAGCTTTTTTTTTTCATTTCCATTGGCCTGTAAAACATTTTTCCAAACTTTCACCATCAATCTGTGTGCATCTTTTTTTCTGAGGTGGGTTTCCTGTAAACAGCAGACATGTGAGTTATGTTTTCTTATCCACTTAGTTACCTTATGTGTTTTAATTGGAGCATTTAATCCATTTACATTTAAAGTTATTATTGATAAATATTTGTTTGTCCTCATTTTTATTCTTTACCCTTGTGTTCCTTCTTCATTTCCTATTTTTACTTTTTACAGTAGGCCCTTTAACATTTCTTGCATTGCTGGTTTGGTAGTAACAAACTCCCTTAGTCCTTTTTTGTCTGTGAAGCTCCTAATTTCACCCTCAATTTTGATTGATAGCCTTGCTGGGTACAGTATTCTTGGATTCAGACCCTTTGCATGACTTTGTATATTTCATTCCATTCCCTTCTTGCCTGATGTTTTTCTGTTGAGAAATCTGTCGCTAGTCTGATTGGGGAGCATTTGTAGGTAACTTTCTGTCTCTCTCTGGCCGCTTTTAAGATTCTTTCTTTGTCATTGTTATTTGCCGATTTAATTATAATGTGCCTTGGCGTTGGTCTTTTCGGATTCATTTTAATCGGAACTCTCTGGGCTTCTTGGATTTGCGTGGGTTTTTTTCTTCCCTATTTCATGGAAGTTTTCTGTCATTATTTCTTCAAACAAGTTTTCTATTCCTTGCTCATTTTCCTTTCCTTCTGGCACCCCTATTATCCGTATGTTGTTTCGTTTTGTGTTGTCCCAAAGTTCTCTTAGGCTCTCCTCCTGCTTTTTAATTCTTTTTTCTAGGTGCTGCTCTGCTTGGGTATTTTTTTCTACCTTGTCTTCTAGCTCACTGATGCGGTCCTTTGCTTCTTATAGTCTACTATTAATCCTTTCTATTGAGTTCTGCATAGCTGTGATATCGTTTTTCATTTCTTCTTGGTTCTTCTTCATTTGCTCTTGGTTCTTCTTCATTTCCTCTTGGTTCTTACACATACTGTCAAATTTGTCTTCCATTCTTTTCATCCACCTTATGATCATTTCCCTGAATTCTTTCTCCAACAAGTTGCTTGCCTCCATTTCATTTACTTCTCTTTCTCTTGATGCCTGTTTTTCTTTCATATGCTGGCTGTTTCTTTGTCTTCCCATGATATATCTTCTCTGGGTATCTGGTTATATAGTTTTTTTCTCTCCTGTGTTGATTTAAAGGCACAAAATACAACACAGCAAGGTACAATGCACAAGGATGTGAACCCAAATACATTCACGATACTTATAACCCACTAATGGTTACCACCATAGAAAAGAGAGTTAAGGGGTAAAAAAGAAGGGAAAAGAAGAAAAGAAAGGAGAAAGGAGTTCCAAAAGGAATTTGGGAAAAGGAAGGCAAAGAAAAAAAATGTAAGAGCGATAAAAAAAGAATGAAATAGAAGAGGGGAAGAGTTTGTATGGGGAGAAAACTGAAATAGAATAGCTACTAGTAGCAACAAATGCCATCTACAAAGACCTTGAGATGAATGGAGTACATCAACTAATCAATCAATTAACAATTAATATCTAACAAGGTAAGGAGAAAATGAATAAAACATAATAACCAAAATACAACCAAAAAACAAAAGGAAAAAGCAAGACAGTCTCACCAACAATTATAAAAACCCATCCATAATCAACAATTGAGGAAACAACAGAGAGAGAAAAAAATTTTTTTTGGTTAATGAAGAAAGAAAGGAGTGAGGTATCTATGGGCTTGGAACAGGGGATTGGAAATTAGATATCTTAGTAGGGAGATATTGTAACAGGGGGGTAAAAAGAGGGCATAGGGAGAATCTAAAGCATGAGTTGGATAAGAGTAAAAGGACAACAATAAGGGATAGTGAGGAAGAGAGTGTTGGCATAAAGGTAAAGTTGAGATAGAATAAAATGATGCTATAGGAAATCTGAAAATAGAATGCAGAACACTAATCTGAGAATAATATAAAGATAAAATAAAATGACTCTTAGAAAAATAAAAAAATAGTAGTAGTAATAATATTGATTAAAAATAAAGATACAATAATTAAAAAGGTAAAATCAAGTGAGGAAAAAAGTCAAAAAATTGTTTCTTAAAAGACAAAAAGAAAAAAATTAAAAAAAAGAAAAATGTGCAGTAGTGAGGGCCATTCACTTCTTCTGCTTTTCTGATTGGTATGCCTTAGTCTTGTCAGCTATTCAGGAGAGTATGGAAGTTTCCTGCGATTCACTGCTCCTCTGTGTCGTAAACCAGTCTTGATTTAAAAGCCAGCAGTATTTCTGCTTTTATTTGTGTTTACAGAAGAGTCAGTTTGTGAATCAGCCTCTGGGTGGCAGTGTTTCTGGAGTGACCTCCATGGCTATAAGTCCTCTCTAGTCATCGTTTTGGTTTTGTTTTCCCTATCGCACTTAATGCAAGTTTGGCGGAATGGACTGCCCCAGAGCTGGTTTCCGAATCTGTCACTCCCTGCTCTGCTTCTCAAGACACACAAACAGGGTTTTCCCCTGTAGTCTCTGTGAGCAACCCCAATTGGATGCTCCTATGTATTGGGTTTAATAATCCTAAGCCTAAATTTAATAAGGAGAGGGAAAAAGGAACCTCTCCAAAGAGATGCGTGGGCTCCCTTCCTCCTCCAGTTCTGTGCACAACTCTCCCAATGTGTCTTCTCCATGACCCAAAACCGAGGTTGTCTTTTCGTGTCCAGATCAGTTATGGGGTGGTTTTTTGGGGTTCCCCTCTGCTAGCAGCCTGCAGGACTCCTTCCCACACTTGGGTCATGGTGCTGCCAACAGCCTTGGACTTTGTGGAACGCACGCTGGCCCCGAGGGGAGTGATGCAGACTCTGCTGAGCAGAGACTTCTCCTGCATGCGTTCAACTCTCCTACATGGAATACAAACCACGCTTATATCAAGTGAAATCTGACCTTTCCGTGAGGAGGTGCAGGGCTCGTCTGGGTCCACATATTCTTGGTTTGAGCTCTGGTCTTCCTGGGTTTCTGGCTGGTCCCTGGGTGACCTGTTTGCAGTATCCCTGGATGTATACGATTCTTGTAATAATCACCTAAGATGGCCCGGTCTCCGCAGCAGATTCAGCAGCTCTGGGAGAGATTTCAGCAGCAGTGGAGGCAGCGCCCGGTTAAGGGAGCCCCATTCGGGTTCTCCAACAGTCCTCTGGAGTATAGCTGTTGCACACCCACAAATTTCCACGCTTGGTACATCCACATACTCTCTGTTCCTTCTCTCTCTCTCACTGTCTTTCAGTCTGCCTTCTCATTGGCAGCCATCTTCCTTCCCTCTCTTCATATTTCAAATAGTTGATTTGATTCTTGTGATCTTCTAGTCTGCTGTTGGATCTCTGTATATTATTCTTTATTTCAGTCAGTGTATGCTTAATTTCTAGTTGGTCCTTTTTCATATCCTTGAGGGTCTCACTAAATTTATTGGCAGTTGCTAGAAAATTCTTGAAAAAACTTATAACCATGGTTTTGAACTCTATATCTAGTTGTTTGCTTTCCTCCATTTCTGTCATTTGTGACCTGTTTCTTTGTCTCTGCATTTTGGCTGCTTCTCTGTGTTGATAGAGTGGCTTTCTGTGCTAGGTGTCCTCTAGGGCCCAGTGGCTTAGCCTCCCCAATTACCTGATGTGGACTCTCTGGGTGCACCCCTTTGTAGACTTTTTGCACAATTTTGTTGTAGCTAAGCCTTGATTGTTGTTGTTATCACTGGGAGGAATTGACCTCCAGGCCACTTGGCTGTGAGAATCAGCTGTATCTACGGTGGGAGAACTTGTGTGCTGGAGACACCTTGATGGGGCAAGACTTGCTTTAATGGGGCTTTGGTGTTCACTGAGTCTGCCCCCTGAGTGTGTCCCTTGTGGATCTGAGGATGGTCCCACTCTGACCGCTGGGTACACTGGCTCTTGGATCTCTAAGGAGGTGCTAATTTAGCCTCTGCCTGAGGCTACCCAGCAGGGGCTACAGAGAGATCTGCAGATTCCTCTTCTTTGTTTGGGGTTTGGAGGTGCCCAGATGAGGCCTAGCTGTGAAGCAATGCAAGCTGCTGTGGGGCCTTGGGACTTCTTTTACATGTTCTGGGTTTCTCTGACCCAGCTGTAATTTGTTAGGTAATTTTAGATTGCAAAGGGCCAGACATTTTATATGCAAAAGCCTCTGCTTGCAGCTTGGGTGGGGCAGGGTCTCAGGGAATCAACAGGGTGGAGCACACAGCTATGGCTGATCCTCAGCCCAGCCCTAGGAGGCCCTGGGTCTCAGTGTCTGGCAGTAATCACTGCAAACACCACTGAGAGAAAGCCGCTCTGGACTTCCTCCAGATAGTCCATTTTCCCCCTGTTTGAGTCTGGATCCCCAGAAACTCACTCATAACTGGAGTTTAGTGCTGTCAGGAGCTGGTGACTCCCTCTGGATTGAAAAAGACGAGTGTCCTCAGTTGTCAGCCCTTTCCGGGCGCCCTTCCTTACCTCTGCATTTTACTTCCGCACCTCCTCTGAGCCTCGGTGTGCTTTTCTCTTTTCTTCTAGTTGTAGAATTTCCACTCAGCCAGCCTTCCTGTGGTTCTGGGTGGTGTCTGTTTTTTTTTCTTTTCATTGTAGTTTTGAAGTGGCTGTGTGAGGCAGCAATTTCAGGTGTTTACCTTTGCTGCCTTGTTTTTTTTTTCTCATTAATTAAGGTTTTTTTCTCATTAATTAATGTTTAAATGAACATATATTTATTGAGTTCTGCCTACTAAGTTCTTGGCTTTGTTCTAGGTACTGAACATATTACATTGAACAAGATAGACAATATCCTCTACTCCCATGGAAATACAAAATAAATATACTAGAAATATATAGTGTATTAGAACATATTTATGTGCTAAATGTATTTAATACATTAGAATGTATTAAAGCAGTAGTGCCACTTGAAAGTGGATAAGTCATATTTGAGCTAATATACTAAAGTAAGCCTCATTTATAAGGTGATATTTGGGCAGAGTCTTGAAGAAGAAGAGAGAGTCCTTCAGGTAACTTGGAGAAGAATATTTTCAGTAATAGGGTACAGGCTGTGTAAAGCCTATGAGGCAGGAACATGCCTAGAGTTTATGATAATCAGTATGAGGCCATAGTCTCTAAGCAATTTGAGGAAGGGGAGAATGTGAGTATGAAAGATCAGAGAAGTAAGGAAGGGCCTGATCATGTACAGATTAGAAAGTAACTTTTAGTAATTGTGATTGAAGATAGCAAGACCAACTAGAAAGCTAATCCACAATTCTTGGAAAGAGCTGTTGGTGGTTGGTGGCATGGACCAGTGTGCTAACAGTAGAGGCAAAGAAAGCGTTCAGATTCTCTCTGTGTATGTTCAACAATAATTAATGTCTTCTTTACATCAGAAATTAACTGTCATGTTAAACTATAATAGCATATGATGAAAATATGTAAGTATAGTTATATACCCATATATTATAACTTAAGCTGCTAATTATTAATATGCAAGGTGCCCCAAAAATGTATACACATACTTTGAATAAGCATAAATGCAGTGGTTATTAATATCATTTCATTCTCAAAACTAAGCAATCAGCTGTTAAAGTGTTTATACAATTTTTTGCACACCTGCATATAATAAGGTATAATAAATGTTTTTTTAAATGAGTGTTTCCCAGTACAACAGATCAATATCTAACATAATTTACTTTTTTATAGCATGTAAATGTTTATATGTAAAGTAAATATATTTTCATGTTACTAATATGATGGGAAATGTTTTTTTTTTGTGTGTGTGTGTGTGTTTTTTTGCTTTCTCTTGCTGACTCTTGAGTATGAGGGTTTAGATTCTTAGGGTATACAAGGAAGACAATCAGCTTGATTTGGGTCACAGTGCTAATAAAGACCCTATGTATAAGGTGATCATAATTATATTTTGGGACACTGATGAGATTTGAATTACCTTTGCAATGCAAAAAATGACATTATGTATCTGTTTCGTTTACAAATCACATTGAAAATAAGTAACTCAGTAATTCTCTTTCTCTTAAACTCATATGCAATCAATGAATCTAATGAATAAAGAAATTAAAGCCAGAACTCATATAGGACAGTGAGGAATTAATGACTTTCAATATCAAAATCTTCTTTCAGAAAGATTTCAAAAAATATGATGATAGACATTGTGGGGTGAGTATTTTTTGAAGAGCCACTGTACTATTCTTTCTTTCTTTCTTTCTTTCTTTCTTTCTTTCTTTCTTTCTTTCTTTCTTTCTTTCTTTCTTTCTTTCTTTCTTTCTTTCTCTCTTAAACAAGCAATCCTTGTCGCTTTCCTTTCATGGTGGACAATAAACCAGGATTCAATTTTAAACTGTTTTGAGTAATATGTTTTACTAGAGGCTTGGTGCACAAAATTTGTGCATGGAGAGAGGGTCCCCTCAGCCCAGCCTGCACCCTGTCCAATCGGGGACCCCTTGGGGTATGTCTAATTCCCATTTAGGCTTGATCACCAGCAATCGGACATCCCTTTCACAATCCTGGACCACTGGCTCCTAGTCAACTACTCACCTGCCTGCCTGCCTGATTGCCCTTAACTTCCCCCCCACCCCCACTGCCAGCCTGATCACCCCTCACTGCCTCTGTGTGCCAGCCTGATCGCCTCTAACTGCCCCCACTGCCAGCCTGG
>PVJC01054789.1:0-10395 GCA_004026665.1 Murina feae | reverse complement strand
ATATGTTCACAGATATATCTCCTAAGGCAAAGGAAACTAAGAAGAAAATAAACAAATGGGACTACATCAAAATAAAAAGCTTCTGCACAGCAATAGAAACCATTAACAAAATGAAAAGAGAGCCCACTGCATAGGAAAACATATTTCCCAATGATATACCCAATAAAGGGTCAATTTACAAAATATATAAGGCCATCATATAACTTAACAAAAGGAAGACAAATAATCCAATTAAAAAAAACGGGCAGAGGACCTAAATAGACACTTCTCCAAAGTGGACATGCAGAAAGCCAAGAGACATATGAAAAAACTAGAGGCCTGATGCATGAAATTTGTGCACTGAGGGGGAGGTGGTCCCCTCAGCCCAGCCTGTGCCCTCTCGCAGTCTGGGATCCCTCAGGGGATGTCCATCTGCTAGCAGTTGGAGGACCCCTCACTCCTTACTGCCTGCCTGCTCACTTCTTACCACTCGGCTTGCTGCTCCTCAGTACTGCTGCAGAAGTGGGAGAGGCTCCTGCCATTGCCACTGAGCTCACCAGCCATGAGCCTGGCTTCTGGCTGAGCAGTGCTCCTCCTGTAGGAGCACACTGACCATGAGGGGGAAGCTCCCGCATGGTGATAAGTGTGCATCCTAGTGACTGGTCGTTCTGCCGTAATAGTCACTTAGGCTTTTATTATATAGATGGATCTACCTGACAGTCAATGTGCTGAGGGGCCCCGGATTATGAGAGGGCTCAGGCCAGGTCAAGGGACCCCACTGGTGCACGATTGGAGCTGGGAGGGACGTGGAGGTTGGCCAGCTGGGGAGGGACTGTGGGAGGACTCCAGGGTGTGTCCAGGCCATCTTGCTCAGTCCTGATCAGCTGCACCCCAGCAGAAAGCTAAACTACTGGTCAGAGAGTCTGCCCCTTAGTAGTCAGTGCACATCACAGCAAGTGGTTGAGTGGCCTTAGCATATCATTAGCATATTATGCTTTGATTGGTTGACTGGACGACCGAATGACCAGACACTTAGCATATTAAGCTTTTATTATATAGGATGCTCAAAGTACTAATCATTCGAGAGTTGCAAATCAAAACGATAATGAGATAGCACCTCACATTTGTTAGGATTGTTATCATCAACTAATCAACAAATGAGAAGTATTGGCTAGGATGTGGAGAAAAGGGAACCCTAGTACGCTGCTGGAGGGAATGTAGAATGGTGCAGTCACTGTGGAAACAAGTTTGGATTTTCCTCAAAAATTTAAAAATGGACTCCAATTTGACCCAGTGATCCCACTTTTAGAAATATATCCTAAGAAATCAGAAACACCAATCAGAAAGAATATATGCACCCCTATTTCATAACAGTACTATTTACAATAACTAAGATTTGGAAACAGCCCAAGTGCCCATCAGCAGATAAGTGGATAAAAAAAACTGTGATACATTTACACAATGAAATACTATTTAGCCATAAAAAAAGAAGGAAATATTAATCTTTGCAACAGGATAGATGGACCTGGAGAGTATTATGGTAAGCAAACTATGCCAGTCAGAGAAAGGCAAGTATCACATGATCTCACTCATATGTGGAATCTAATGACCAAAATAAAGTGATGAACAAAATAGATCCAGAGACACAGAAGCATGGAATAGACTGACAAATTTCAGAGGGAAGGCTGCGTAGGTGGGTAGGTGGGGAGTGGTTAACTGAGGAGCTGATATGCATAGATGCAGAGCCCATGGACACAGATAATAGTGTGAGAGGGGCAGGTACAGGGTGGAGGGGGTCAATGGGAAAACAAACAAAACAAACAAAGGGGACACCTGTAACACTTTCAACAATAAAGCTAAATTAAAAAAAATAAAATAAAAGATCCTACCTTTATGTCTTTCACCATAATTCTTAGGGCTTACAACAAAGAATGGTTGTTTCCTTCTCTACGGGGAGCAGGACTTTCTATGCACTTCTTCTGAAAGGAAAAGATTTACCTTCTGAAAGTACTGTGTAAACTGAGGAAATTAAAGGAAAAAAAACAAACTGTGGGCCCAGTGTACTTAGCTTAGGCCTGGGTTCCAACTGGTCCGTCAATAATGAGATGCTATTATACTAAAAGATTAATCCTTTGTTAACAATGTGTAACCACTTGGAAAGACTTGCTCCATAGACAGCACATAGGGATTATCGTGCAGAAATGGACTCAAGTCACAAATTAAGAGTTCTTTGGAGAAGGCAGCATGTTCTTCTCTATGCTTGAATGCACTAGACAGAGCAGCCTTCCCTCTGTGAGTGTATGCCGCAAGTCCAGGAGCCTGGAAAGGTTAAGTGATTTATCCCAGGCACCTATGTGTTTATACCTGTTACCTATTGCTGTGTAACCCACTGCTGCAAAATAGCTACCATTTTATCGTATCTCACAATTTTGTGGGTCAGGAATTCAGGCACTTCTGTTTTATGTGCTTTGATTGACATCACTTGGTGACATTTGGCTGGTGTCTGGGCTTATCTGGAGGTTTCAAGACAGCTTTACTCACATATTTGATCCCTTGGCAGGCTCAGCAGGATCCCTCTCCCCTCCGTGTAGTCTCATGTTTCTTCATGGGAGTATTTGGAAATCTGATGTGTGGCAAGTAAGTGGAGGTGGATGCCTCTGGTCTCTTACAGACTGGACCCAGCAATGGGCTCAGCATCACTTCCACTGTATTCTATTGGTCAGAACAGTTATAGAGCCTACCCAGAATCAAGGGGGTGGGATAGAGAGCTCGCTTCTTAATGTGAGGCATGTCAAAGAATTTAGCAGTATCTTTAATTTGCCTTAATCTATCCTTTCCTCCAATGTTAAGATCTAGGAGAAGGGAAGAAAGGAAGTATCAGGAAGAAGAGTCCCAGACTCCTTGCTTGGTCTGTCTCATACTGAAGGGGGGAAAGGAGGATTTCAGCACACAGGTAAGCTCAAGGAGTGTATTGAACTTGGGAGAAAAAGTTCCTAGATGCCATCTGTCAACCTGTTGGTGAGCTAGCTTCTACAATGTTAAAATACAGTGAGCTGAGATTTCCCAAAGTGAGAAGGCTGGGATCCATTTCCTTCACTTGGAAAGCCCTGTGGCCCCTTTGCAGCACCTTAAATGAGAAGCTAGTGAGCAGGAGCATGGCCTCACAGCTTCAGGAAGAGCTTCCCACCACAAAGAGGTGAGCACCTTGAGCTTCTCTTCCAAGAAGGAACTCTTTCAAGGTGCGAGAAGGTGGAAAGCGTTGGTACAAACACACCAGTTGCCTCTCTTTTTAGGAGAGAAAATGGAATTGGGATGAATTTTATGATTTTGCTTCAAGATTCGTTTGTATCAAAAGATAAGAACAGAGAATGTTATTTTAAGCCAAAGGTGTCACCAGAACATGATGGGTATAAGAATGTCATTTCCCAGTTCTCCGATAAAGCCCTCATCATAGCATTGGGGATGAGAGAGTGAGCTCTGGAGGAAGAGACCAATCCCAACTGCTTGGGGTGGAATTCCAACCTCAAAAGTTGCAGCTGTGCGCGATCCTTGGCTCCTTCATCTGTAAAATGGGAATAAAAATAGTCTGAAATAATAACAATAATGGTAACAATAAATGCTCACTTCATAGGACTGATGTGAGGATTAGATGAGACGATGCATGAAAAACCTCTCGTACAGTGCCTGATGCTTATTACGTCATCACTACAACAAAAGTGTTCAATAAATGCCATCTTTTATCAGAGTTATAGCAGCAGGCCCTCTCCTGGTGGTAGAACACAAGAGCCCTGGGACACTGAAGAAAGGGAGGGATGAAAACCCAAGTAAGACTTCTCATTGCTCTCTCTTTGGTTATAGCCACTGGGGTATAATGTGATCTAGAAACTCTGCTGTCTGTTGACATGCCAGCAGCTGATACGTCTCTCTGATCTACTTAGATTTTCAAGCTTAATGCAAGGGCCCAGATGCTGGGGGCTCAGAGCAGAGAGACAGAGCCGGGGGCTGGAGGGTGTCTTGGCCTTTACAAACCATCGCCACTCTAATAAATAAAGCACTCACTTCACCAGGCTGAGAGCCGGGAGCACATTGCGTGCACATCCAGATCAGTGGCTGAGCTTCTTCTAGGTTGAAGCTAATCATAACTGACATGTTAGAGTAAAACTACTTTATGAAATCAATATCACATTTACAACCTTTGACATCCTAGGACATCAAAGATAAAGGGGAAATAAACTATGGAGAAAACAGTCCTCCAGTTCTGCCAGCTGCTCAAGGAGATGCAGAGATGCGGGTAACAAGGAGCCCAAATCATACGCTGTTAGTGTTGTTTTTGTACCAACATCTTGACATCAATAAAAACACTAAAAAAAATCACACAGAAGTTTACACATTGAGAAGGAAGGGAAGCCACAAGGAAAGATCCACCAAATTAACAGACTCCCAGAATCATTCCAGAGTGAAGTGATTGGATTCCTTCTCTCACAGCAAGCCTTGATTTTCCTGGCCAGTGGGATGTTGCAATTATGGGGCAAACCACTTTTTAAGGCTGGCAAATCCCCTGCTGGAAGCCCTAACCTAGCTAACCGGGGACCACACTCTAATAAAAATGTCGGTACCTCTCTAGTAGTCTCGACCTCTGTTCACTGGGATTCAAATGCAGCAGGAAAGGGTACTTGGACACAGAGTAAAGCTATAAAGATCATCACAAGGTGAGAAAATGCTTCTCTGGGTGCTCCTTAGGGGGTACTAGCTCTCAGCTGCTGATAGGGCATGGTGGGGGGGGGAGGGGGAATGGGGGCATATTTTTACCTCTCAGGAAGGGGATTTTAATTTTGAAGCAGAGTCACCTTAGTACTACCAGGAAGTCAGTCTGGGGCAGAACACCTTGCAGCATCCAGGCTGGGCAAGGTACAAAGGGCTTTCTAGTCCCTTGCTGCCAGGAGCATTTTGTCCCAAGGGCTGGTCATAGAATTGTGCCATCTCCACTATGGATCTGAGCACCTCGAGTTCATTGCATAAAATAGAAACGTGGAGCCACGCAGCTCTGCTGGTCTAAAAGGACTTTTCTGAGCGCTTCCTCTGTTGGAAGAATAGCTTGAATTTAGGCCCTGTTCACTGCACTCAATGGTGTGAATCTGAACTTGCTAAAATAGATGTTTAATTCAGTGTTTCTATATAGAAATCTAAGGGGAAAGACAGCCCCTCTTTATAGCTTTACTCTGTGTCTGAGTATCCCTTTTTGCTACATTTGAATCCCAGTGAATGCAGGGAGAGACTACTAGAGAGGTACCGACGTTTTTATCAGAGCATGGTCCCATGTCTCCCATCTAATCCTCGAGAGTGATTGCTTTGAGCCTGTCTACTTTATGGCCATTATGAGGTCATAGTGGTATTTTTGCCTAGGCCTTTGATTTTGTATGGTTGTATGGGGGTGGGGGGGGGGGGGGAAGGAGGGTTCTTGCTTCCTGAGACCAGCGCAGAGAAAGAGACCGCAGGGGTTTATGAAATCTTGATTAGAACGCAACGAGGTTTAAGGAAAAATGAAAAAAAAACGTAAGACTGAGGCAGAAATAGAGTGAAAGCTGGGCCTGGGTGTGGCGTCTGCCCTCTAATGGAGGGACAGACGCAGAGAGTGCCAGTACCGGAGGAGTTTATTAAATACTCAAATAATAGGAAGTTACATCACATCTGGGTGGGCCTTGACTTCCTGGCGACACCATGAGATCCATCCCCTTAACACTGGGTGGAAAAGTCAAACTGAGTGGCATCCCAATCTCTTGATTAGGTTCGCCCTCAGGGCGTTGCTCTGCCTTCACTCTGAGTTTCAGCCAACATATTTAAACTGAGTGTTTTTGCCAGCGGCCCTTAACATGGTTGTATGATCGGAGACAAGCATTCTAACATCAAACCTACCAGAAACATTACATTTTCATCTGCTTCATGAATGCAAAACAAAACATAAATAATATTCTACCAAATTCCATTTAGAATTCTACAGAAACACACTTACCCTAGGCAGGCAGGTTGAAGGCTAGGGTGAAGATGTGCAGGTGTTGGTGTGAATGTGTGGGATGCTGTGGCACAAAGGTTGAGAAAAACAATGCCTGCTTGAGTCTGATGTGTGTAGAAAGTGAAAAATTATCCCAGTACATAAAAATGATTTTGCTCCTTTGATTATGTTGTGAATTCCATGTGTCCTAGTACAGTGTCTGGCACATGGAATGTTTTTTTTTTCCTTTGTGGTGTGTGTGTGTGCGTGTGTGTGTGTGTAAATAAATGAATTAGAATTTCCTAGATAAATTATGAGAGGAAGCTAATTCTTGTTTAAGACTTAAGCTGTGCCAGGCACTGTGGTAGGCCCTCTACTTATGCTTTCTTACAACCCCTCTGACCTGGTTTTTCATTGCTGCTGGAACACATTTCTACAAACCAAGTAGTTTAAAACAAACTTTAATCTTACAGATCTGTAGGTCAGAAATCTGTTGTGGATCTCACTGGACCAAAGTCATATGCGCTGGGTTGTATTCCTTTCTGGAGACTTAAAGGGGAGATTTGTTTCCTTGCCTTCCCCAGCTCCCAGAGGCCACCATTATTCCTTGTCTCATGGCCCCCTTCACATTCAAAGCCAGCAATGGCTGGGGGAGTCCTCATCCTGCCATCTCTGTTTCTGTTCCATTGTCACATCTTTTCATGACCACAGCTGGAAGAGGATCTCCACTTTTAAGGACTCATGTGATTAGATTGGGCCCAGATAATCTCTCCATCTCAGAATCCATACCCTACAAAATCTCTTTTCCATAGAAAGTAACATATTCACAGATTCTAGGACTTAGCATATGGAAGTTTTCAGGGGGCCCGTATTCTGTCTCCCACAACCTCTCTAAGGCAGGCACTATTGACCTCATTACAGAGAAGAGGAAACAGAATATCAGAGAAATAAGTGACTTGCTTCAGAACATATGTCCATCTGTCTCCAAAGCCCAGGCATTTCCTACTGTGCCGTGCTGTGTCAAGCCCTAAGGGAGCATGTTGCTGACTGGGTTTGGGCTTATAGTAGGGTCTAATGGAGTGTGAGCTGGGACAAAAATTGGAAGAATTCTTCTCACAAGAGGCATGACAGAGAATCAGGGAATTGAATCCCATGGGAAATACTTCCTTGGGGAAAAAAAGGGATTTTCATTTGAAAAAAATAAATTTTCCTTGTCTGAGGTTGAAGTTAGTTTTGGAGCAAGGAATCAAGTTTGTGACTTAGACGAAGAACCATCTTCTTTCCTAGGGCCTGAGCGACCCTGGGGATCCCAGGCCCTATGTTGTCTTACACTCACTTAGAAAGAGATTTACCAAGCCAATTCCTTCTAACCTGTAGGGACTCAGTGTGCTACTCCTCCCAAGAGTTTTATATTTAAAAATAGAATGCCATAGCCTGAAATTATACATAGAACCTCTGGATTTCTGCATGTGTTTTTTTTTAATTGATAAGTAGCTGATTAGGGCAATATTGATTAGCACTTGTTATCATGGGCTAATTAGTTTATTTGTTTTGGGTAATAGAAAACTCTATAACCGTGGTACCTGAATTAAGGATATTCTTGGTCATGGGAGCTTTCCACACAACAACTTGGTTATCACCTATTCTGTAGGCTTCAGGAGAATTACACGTGGGTAATATAAAAATGAAAAGGATTGGTATAAAGCTCAAGAGAAGAAATTAGTATCAGGTATTTTCTCACAGTATGAAACCACTAGGAAACAGCTGATTGCATCAAGAAAGGTAGTTTGGGAAGTTAGTTTTGAAGGGGACCTTTGCCAGAGATGAGGCAGAAGGCTGCACTACTGGCTGATATCCAACCCCCTTTCCATTTTTATAAGGAAAAAATGATAAAAACCAACCTTCCTGAATGTTATTCTCTGGTGCAAATAGGACAGAACAGCAATGATATGCCTCGAAAAATAAGGAGACGATTTACAAGTGAACCAGATGGTTCCCATCTCATCTCATTGAATTGCTATCTTTTGAAGATTTCCTTTTTGTGGATTACAAAGAGAATGTAATCACTTTAGAAATCCCCAGAGAGTTTCATAATGAACCCTACTTACATTGTGTTGACACTAATAGTAACTATAACCATGATCTTCAAATCCCCACGGAGGAGGCAGGCTTATTGAAATTATAGCACAGGCCAGTAATTCATTTAACAACGTACTTTAAGAAATGTACTTTATGCTGACCAAAAGCCCCCTGAAACTGGTTTCACTTACAAATGAGATGTTATATTAATAATGAAATCAATATCGTTTAACTCATAAAAAGTAACCTTTTGCCGACAAGTTTTGCCCAGGTTAGTCTCATATCAAATTAAGAAACTAAGGAAACCAAACATTTATATGACAGATTCATACTGTGAAAAAAATGTGATCACAGCTTCATATCACAAAACTATTAAGTTCTGTTCAAGTAATTTCCTCTCAGCATTTCCTTTCCTCACTTAAGGTTTCCTTCTTAACCAAAAAGCATCAAATTAGGAAGCTTAAATGACTGAAGTATTAACACTCTCGGAGGAAAAAAAATGATTGCCTTTCAGAATGGGGGAAAAACCCTCACAAGGTAAATCATTACAAAGTAACAGGTACAGAGGCTGGTTATTGTTGATATCGTTGGATTTATATTCTTTTCTAATAGTTTGATTTTCTATTTGAGGTTTCTTTAAAATTAATCCTTTAAAATCATTTCCAGCAGTGAGCAATTCAGCAAGTTCAGAGAACAAAATGGCCAGATCTCAGTATCCTTGAAGATTAGATTTAGACTAGTGGGATTGTACTGACGTAACTTTTGCTATTTCACGTATAAATAAATGATAACCTGTAAATGGTTCAAACAGCATTTCTATGAATTAGTCTTAACATTTCTCTCTATTGTAATCTTTTAAAAACTTGCTGTGCTTAGTCCATTTTCACTATATCTGTTTGGATAAAAATGAAAATTTGAAATTTTACCTATTTTTTTCAAATTTTATATTTATTCATGCATACATCACTCTCCCACTCCACCCTTGAGCAATTTGTTAAGTGAGGCTGATTTTGTCATTGTTCATTCTCACCGGAGGATATTTTTCCATTGATTTTTAGAGAGAGTGGAAGGCAAGGGGAGAGAGACACACAGAGAGAAACATCGATGTGACAGAAACACATTGATAGGTTGCCTCCCACATGCGCCCAGGCCAAGGTGGGGATCTAAAGAGCCTGCAATCAAGGATGTGCCCTTGACCAGAATTGGAGCCAGGACCCTTTGGTCCTCGTGTGGACACTCTATCCACTGAGCAAACCGGCTAGGACAGGCTGATGTATATTGAGGTGGCAAATGTGTAATGCTTTCATGCAAGGAATAAAATATGTTTTCCATAGAGTTTGGACCTCAGTCTAAACATTGCCCTGGGCAGCCATTACAATAAATTGAAGTAGGCATTTGAGTCAAAACCTTCATTACCAGCCTTTAACTCATAAACAGACCCTGCTTTAGGGACTGTCAGCCCTAAGGGATGCAATACAGGGGATTCGGTGTTTACAAAATGGCTGGAGACTGAAGGCACAGACTCGAGTCCTAACCTCCAGGGATGACTTCTAGAACATTGCAGAATGGAGCCCCAGTTATGCTGCTGCACTTGGGAAGGGAAGCAATCAGGAAGCTGCAGTAGTTCCAGAACACAGGGCTGTAGCTGCAACCCACAGATTAAAAACCTGGGACCTGGAAGGCACCCCCCCCCTCCGCCTCTCAGCGCCCAGGAAGCTGTGGATCAGATGTGGATCACAGAATATGGCTGCACCTGCGTTGATGCAGCTGCCTCTTGAGGCCCAGAAATCTGGGAACTGGCTACTGGACAAGAAGCAGAGAAACCTCATGCCACCATGCCCACGCTTACCGCCTAGCACATCTCCTATAAGTGGTTTGATTGGGGAAACCTAATTTGTACCCAGAATCCTGGTTTCAAGGAAGCCTGAGAGATACAGCTTTCAGCCCAGAAGGCATAGGTCAGAAGCTTTACTGAAGATACATCTTTGGAGAAACCTTTTTACTTTCTCTTTCCTGATTGTAGCCTCACTGTAGGCGATGCAGAACTTGTACGCAGGATCACACGAAATTTTAAGGGACTGGGTTTTCTAAGAGGATATGTCAAGAGTCCAGGGGATTTGATCCTAACTGTCACGAGAGGACACAGGTAATGACCATTCTAGCTTCTGACATTTAATTTCTCCTTTCTCTTCAGCAATTCATTTTGCCAGGAACTTAATTTCAGAACTTGAGTGACTTGCTACTGCTGAGTCACCTAGACTGGTGTGCTGGCCCGCCTCTCCCTCTCACAGAAGGGGAGGCCGCTCCCCATCTTTCCTCGGAATTAGTACACTTCATGGGCAGTTTTT
>PVJC01054788.1:0-10395 GCA_004026665.1 Murina feae | reverse complement strand
AGGGAGTGGACTGACAATTTTCGGGGGTTAAGGGTGTGGGGGATGCGTGAAGAGACTGGACAATAATTGTACACCTATGGATGAGGACAATGGGGGGGGCAAGGTCAGAGGTTGGGGTGGGAATTGGGAGGAGGGGAGCTATGGGGGAAAAAAGAGGAACAACTGTAATAATCTGAACAATGAAAATAAATTAAAAAAAAAAAAAAAAAAAAAAAAAAAAAAAAAAAAAAAAAAAAAAAAAAAAAAAAAAAAAAAAAAAAAAAAAAAAAAAAAAAAAAAAAAAAAAAAAAAAAAAAAAAAAAAATTGCCTCCCATGAAGACCAGCCCCTGTCCTTAGGTGCTCAACAAAAGTCACCTCATTAACATAACAAATGATACCACTGCTATTTCATCACAGAAAATTCCAAGGCCTTTAGGAGCTCTGTGCCATGATCCAGAATGAAAACCAAATTATATATATATATATATATATATATATATATATATATATATATATATATATATATTTTAATCACAATATCACAGTACTTTTAAAAGTTCATAGAAATCTACTTTATCAGAACACATCATGGGACTTAATTTCAAAAGGCTTCCTTTTTAAGTGTGAAAGTTGGCATTATGGAGCTGTTAGGAATAGAAATAGAAAAAACAGTAGTGTGGAATGCTAGGGGAAGAAATTAAATATTGGAAACTAATCATGATTATAAGAAATATTAATCATGCTCTGTTAACCATGATGGTTCTTTCCAGATTAGAAAGCACATTTTCACAATTGTATGTCCTGGGACATGGGAAGTAATATCGTAATGCAGTCCATCCTCCTGTCCCAAAAACTGCCTATCATCTGGAAAGATTTAGAACCTCGTGGCTGAAATGATCTATTCCCAGAGACACCTGCTCTTTATAACCCCAGCCCCTATTGCCTGTAATCTTGTTCCTGGGTGCCCAGAGGTGCCTGCCCTCTGTGATCCCCCTCCCCGAATCCACATGACTTGTAATCTGTAATTATTATTCCATGCCCACTTTCCCACCCTGTAATTCCTACTTTCCCACATAATCTTTGTCTTCTACCCAATATAAGCAGCTGCCTTATGGTGGGGTGGAGAGCAAATTTCTGTGGATGACCTGCTCTCCCATACTGCCAGCATTGTTGGAATTAAGGCTCATATATGATTCAACTCTGTCTCGGCTTAATCCGCTCAAATAGTGACAGGCAGCCCAGATTCCTTGGTTGTCCTGTCACAGAACCATTTTAAAATACATCCAGATCAGCTTTTTTAGAGGAACTGCTTGCATTTCTTGATTCTTGTACTGTTTAGGATGGACCATATCTTCGGACCAGGCCAAACCAACATTGACTTAAAAAAAAATTATTTGTAAAGTTAGCAGAATAACGGACATTCTGACAACAAGGTGCTTGTCTCTGGAATTTAGTATAATTTGAGTGATAAAACAATGAAGACAATGGATTCCTGGTTAGGCACATGCCCAGGTTGCCAGCTGGATCCCCAGTGTGGGGTGTGCAAGAAGCCACCAATCAATGATTCTCTCCCATCATTGATGTTTCCATCTCTGTCTTCCTCTCCCTTCCTCTCTGAAATCAATAAAATATATATTTTAGAAAAAGTGTTTTTTTCTTTAAATACATTTATATATAAAATGTTTCATTTCTATTTATACAAATTGTATTAATTTATTTAATCCTGTTATTTAGTTCTGTTATCGGTTTTAATCCAAATGTTTCATCCTTTGAAAACAATAAAACAGAAATTTCCTAGTGGTCATTCTGTTCTTATTGTGCTCAATAAGCTTTTCCCTTAATTTTCTATGTTGGCAGTTTACCCAATGTATCCATACAAACCCAAGGATGTTTCTTTTAGCATTATTTTTACCAATTACAGCAGGAACAGACAGAGGTGTTACCTTCCCAGCATTCATTAGCCCTGCCCACTATGAGCAACAATGCAGTTAAAATGAGTTTAATCATACTCCACTCTTGAGAATTTGCTGTGTAATCTCAGCCCAGTTGCCTTGGTGACTGATTTAAACTATGCCTGTTCCAATGAGCACAGAGCAAGGCAAGAAATATTTGTCACTGGCTGAATAATGGCCTTCCAAAGATGTCCCTGGCATGATCCCCTAAATCTCTAAAGGTTACTTTATACAGCAAAAGATACTTTGCATATGTGGTTAAATTCAGGATTTGAGGTGTAGAGATTATCCTGGATTATTTCCCTTGGCCCTAAATATAATCACACTAGAGGCCCAGTGCATGAAATGTGTGCACTGGTAGGGTAGCTAGAGGCTGCCGGCTGCTGGCCAGCTACTGCCTCCCTGCACCTGGTTGGCCCCCTGCCCTGATCAAACTCCCAGACAACTCAGGTTGAGGGGACAATTTGCATACTATGATTTTATTATATAGCATGAGTCTTTATTAGAAATATTCAAGGGGTGTCAGAGAGCAAGGAGAGGTCATGTGATGCAGGATGCAGAGACTGAAGTAGTACACTTTGGAGATGTCAAAAGGGACCACAAGGCATGCAACCCCTGAAAGGAGGCACTAGAAACTGAAAAAGTAAAGGAAAAGAAGGCACCAGTCATGCAGGTACTTTGAGTTTAGCCCAGTGAAACTGACTTCCAGAACCGTATGAAACTAAATGTGTGTTATTTTAAGCCATTAAGTGTGTGGTAAATTGTCATGTTACAGAATTTACCAGGCAACCAAAAATACACAAGAGTACTTGGAGATTCAGGATAAAACCATTTATTTTTTTTTATTTTTTAAATGTTTTATTGATTTTTTGCAGAGAGGAAGGGAGAAGGATAGAGAGTTAGAAACATTGATGAGAGAGAAATATTGATCAGCTCCCTCCTGCACATCTTCTACTGGGATGTCCCTACAACCAAGGTACACGCCCCTGACCAGAATCAAACCTGGGGCCTTTCAGTCCACAGGCTGACACTCTATCCACTGAGCCAAACCAATTAGGCAAACTCATGTATTTTCAGAAGTTTCACATGTACTAGTACAGTGACTCAGGGGAGCCTGTTTCCAAATCCTGAGCCCTGAATATGGAGGAGGCTTTCCCTTTATACCCTTTGGTTTCTTTGTCCCCCAAATATGGATCAGACATCCAGACCTCTCACGGGCTTTGTAAAAGGCTCTGTGTGTTGGGATGAGGAATGTGAGACCACATCTAAAGGCCCGGCCTGGCGCCAGCACTGATAACCCCCTCCAGAGGTTCTGTAAAATGGGAGTATTTAGATAAATAGGTCTTGCAAGACCAGATAATTAAGGAAAGGGCAGTGAGTTAATTATCGGCCAACAAGAATGTGCATTAGAAGGCAGGTTACTGGCACAGATTCAGATTGCTAGACCCCTCCTCCCCTGAAATGTATTTTTATGTTCCCATCAGTCACAGTAGCAATAGAATACTAATCTAAGATTAGGATTTAATCAATGGGGTTTTCTTGTGTAGTTGATTAAAAAAGAAATTTAGTTTTTCTTTTTATTCTGTATAGTATATAGAAGAGATGTGTGGTAGGAAACTATTTAAGCCATTAACCACTATGATCAAGATCAACTTGAATTTAAAACTGGCAAATATAGGAGAGTTACACTAAAAAAAATTTTTTTAAAACAGAAGCAGATGCATAGCCATCATCAAAACATGCTTTAAACCTGCAATGATTCAGGGTTGTGGCAGTTCTATAAGCTATAGATTCACTCCTTATTAAGAAGAATTTTCAATTACTTGCAACAAGAAGCAGCCTAATTGTTACAACAGTGTTGCATAAAACCTAAATTTTTAAATAAGCATCTAATATGTTTTCATAGTTGGAGAAAGCAAGGAGGCTTCCCTGGTTTAGACCAGTGTAACTGAATAGTAACAACTGTGAAAATAAGCATGATATTATGTTGTCATATCCTCATTGTCCAACAAATATAAATAGGTGTTTAATAAATAGTTTTTGAATTGTTTGATAATTGAATATAAAAATACAAAGTATGACTATAGTACCACTATCAGCTAAAATACTTAAATATGTATTTAGAGCTATGAGAGACTGAATAAATAAATGTACAATTGCCAGACAGTGAATGACAACAGAATTCTGACCCACAATCTCTGTAGCAACCAGTCAGGAAGGCAATGTCAACTTCTGCAGAAATTCTCTCAAAACAGTCAGCGCTGGGTCAATGCCTGCCAGCTCCCCTGTATTTCCTCTATGATTCCAACTCAGAATCAAAGCTGGGGAAAAAGTCAAGCAGGCTCTCAAATCAATCACATAAGATGCATGGCTTCTAGTTAGCCTGCCTCTAGCCGTCCCTTGGCAATGACCTCCAATGAGAACACACATGAACTTTTTCCTTTTTCCACTATAAAGCTTTTTAATTCTCCTGCTTTGTTTGAGTTTCTGACAAGCATCAGTGATGGTGGCTAACTCCTTTGCTATAGCAAACTCTGAATAAATAGCTTCTGTTTCTTTTCATTTGGATTGTCTTTATTTCCACAGCTATGCAAATGAGGCCGATAAAAATCTTTCTTCAGGTTGTCTTAGTCATTTATATCTAAGAACTAATGTCTACTAGTTTCTATAGAGAGCTATCTTCTCAATAAAATTGTACCAAATAAATGGGTCAAAAATTGTTTAAGTGTAAACTATATAGATGGGCATTAAATTATTTCTGTCTTTAAATAATATCACATTAAACTAGACTTGGCTCAAAGTTTTCCCCTGGGGCTTCATTTAATTCATTTATTAGTTGTTGTTGTTGTTGTTGTTGTTTTTAAAATGTATGTAAAAATTAAAACTCTCCAGGAATGGGGCTAAATGTGACACAGTAATGGACAGAAAGAGATTGCAGGGAGTTTGTACACCAGAGGGATAGAGAAGGCACTGAATGACATGTTTGCATTATCATATATCTAATTATAATTTTAGTAAGTGCTAATGTAGAAATACAGGAAGTTAAAAGGATATAAAAGGTTCCAGGCTTTACTCCAGGAACCAAGAAGGACTTTGTAAAGTAGAAAATTAATGTGCTCCTTCCTCTGATTATCTTCTTAAACTTCAGAGATTAGTCATAATTCCAGGAAGGGTTTGCAAGCCAAATGACTGCAACTGAATTCCTGTCATTCTGGAAGAATGGGGAATAAAATAGAAATCATTTAGGCTTATTGGAAAATAAAGTTACATTTCTTACATTCTAGAGCTTTTGAACTCTGATTTATACCCACTATTCTTACATACCCTGAGGTATTAGAAATCATTATATCAGAACCATTTATTTTCCTTGTAGATATAGCTGTGTTTTTATAGGGAACTAGCAATTTAAAAACAATGAGTAAGGGCTTCTGAAAAACCCTTTGACTTTTGTTTCCTGCAAAATATAGGGCAGACTTCTTAAGTAGAGTCTTAAGTTGTAAGTATACTCTTCATAATTTATCGCCAAACCTGTCTTCCCCTACTGTCCTAGGACTATCCATCACTCCTTTTGACACCCTTACTATTTTCAACATGCCAAGTTTTATTTTCCTGATATATCAAATGTGTTTGCATAGTTCCATTTTTCTCTTCATGTGCTTTAATCAACTTCAGTTGCATTGTTTGCTTTCCTTCATTTGTATGTTCATTATATAAAACCTAAATATGATATCATCTGTGAGGCTTTTTAAATGTGTATTTTATTATTGAACTAGAGGTCTAGTGCATGAAATCCACGCACGGGTTGGGTCCCTAGGCCTGGCCGGTGGTCAGGGTCAATCAGGGCCTTCCAGCTGCCAGCCGGTGCCTTCCTTCATTCCGCGCCACCCACAATGGTCAGCACGCATCATAGTGAGTGATTGAACTCCCAGTCTCCTGGCAGAACTCCTGAGAGGACACTTTGTATATTAGCCATATATATATATATGAGAGTAAGGGAGAGAGGATGACAGAGAAACATTGATATAAGCAAGACATCCATTGGCTGCCTCCTGCATGCCCCCTACCTGTGATTGAGCCTCTAACCAAGGTATGTGCCCTGACTGGGAATCAAGCTGACAACCTTTTGGTTTACAGAATGATGCTCAACTAATTGAGACACACTGGCCAGGGTTCTGTGGGTCTTTTTCCATCCAAGTCACTTCAAATAAATTCTATAAATTTCCTACATTATTGTTATAATGTAGCACATTTTCTAAACACTAATTTAGGATTTGGACATGAAAAACATACTCTTTAGTTGCCTTCATTAACAGCATTAATATATGATTGTTCAAATTTCCATCTCACTTTTTAAAATCTAATTCTACTTTATTATGAAACTATTTAATTAAAACAATATAATGTTTCATATAACTAAAGTGTTTCAGAGATATAGACTATTATTTAAGTTGTATTTACAATTTTGGAAAACCATATATTTGGAGCTGTTATGATCAGTAATTTATAGTGGTTAAGAGGTCAACCTCTCAACTTGACTTTTGGATCTGTCATTTACTAGCTGTGTGAACTAATGATGTCAAAGTTTTGTGTCTCCATTTCCTGATCTGTAAAATGAGGACATTTGTAGGACTTGATAGAGTGTTGTAGAGAGGTATACATAGATAAAAAGAGCTTTAGCATACTGTCTGGTACATAGTAATCTCAGCACATTTTATTTATTAATTCTATTAGCAGTGATGATTGTAGTGGTAGGAAGAGATGGTGAGGGGTCATTGTCAATTATAGTAAGTGCCAGATAACATACTAGTTACTTCTCCCATTGAGGAGTGATAGTCTACTGAGGAGACTAAAATATAAATAAATAAATGCATAAGAGTTTGTTTGATATCTCAATAGAAGACATAGGAGATCAGGAATATTGTAAAAGAAACATTAAAGAAGAAAAATACATCTGGGGGAGTTATGGGTTCCAATAGAAGCTAGCAACAAAGCGATACAAAAGCAATGCCCCTGGCACATACAGGCATATAGGCACACAGGAATGCATGGGGCATTGATACTTGCTTATGGCATATCAATGGTAGCCAATATCACGGTCAACAAAGAAAGATATATTTTAGATTATGAAAGGATTTGTGTTCCATGAGAAGATGTTTGGAGTTTTCATAGAAGGCATTGGGGGAAAAAAATAACCATTGAAATTTTATTATTGGGTGATTAACATTATTCAATTAATTACTTACCATTGGTGTGGAAAATGGGTTAGGAGACAATGATGTAGGAGCAGGTAAATCAGGTAGAAAATGATTGCATTAATTCAGAAATAACTTGCACAACTCTAAATCGAAGTAGAAGCAGTATATAGAGCAGCAAAGTACTATTTGTAAAATACCAAGAGGATTTAGAGTAGAGAAGTTACAGGTGGGAATGGGAAATTATGAGCTTTGAGAATGTTATATAAATGTGACTATAGTTAAAGGAAAGCGTAAATTGAGGAAAGATAAGCGAGAATATATAACTGGCTTCATGGTACTGAATGTGAAATGTTTTCTGGCTTAAAGTAGCTTTGTTTAGTCAACTTTGTCTAAACTTGGGAGCAACACTAACTGAATAAAATAAGAGCTAAATAAATATTTATCACTGACATTCTGATGACACTGAGGATGTAAATTGTTTTGGGAAATAAAGCAGAAGGTAAACACGTAAACTCATTACATTTCTGACATTGTGTTATATTACATACTAGAGGCCCTGTACACGAATTTGTGCATGGGTGGGGTCCTTCGGGGTAGCCTGCGGGGAATGGGCCAAAGCAGCAGTCCAACACTATTTGTCACTCCTGCCTGCCACTCCCTCTCATCCTGTCCCTGCTGTGCCCAGTTAGTTCCCATCAGGGAGGTGCTCACCAGCTGTGATCCCTGTATCTGGGGCCTTTCCCAAGGCAGGTGTCAGGGGATCCAGGATGTGATCAACCCTCTGGGAGGGCTGTGGGATGCCCTTGCTGGCCTGGGATCTGGATCCATGCTGCGGACATTTGAGCTGGTTGTTGGGAGCCACCTGGTGGCCGCTTTTATATTGTTTCTTCCTTGTGGAGCATCTAGGGAGGGGAAGCCACAGCAGTGCCTGAGGCTGACTTCCAGGAGGCTGGCAGTGCTCTCAGATCATGCCAGTGGCACTAGCGCTGGTCTGTCAGTGCAGGGGGCAGCTTCTGCATTGATAATCTGCTCCCTGGTGGTCAGTGCACACCATAGCAACCAATTGACTAATTTCTTGGTCATTCAGTTGTTTGGTCACTTAGGCTTTTATATATATAGACTAGGGGCCCGGTGCACAAAAATTTGTGCACTCGGTGGGGGTGGGAGGGGTCCGTCAGTCCGGCCTGTGCCCTCTCACAGTCTGGGACCCCTTTGGGGATGTCTACCTGCTGGTGTGCCTGGCCAGCCTGTGGGCCGATGTCTGTTTGCAGGCTGGCCAAGCTCCCCAGTGGGAACCCTCACCCCATGGGGGTGTGGCAAACCTAGGTGAGGGGCTGAAGGCAGTTTTCAGGCTAGCCACAGCCCCTTCAGGGTTCAGGTCTCTACTAAGGTGCCTGGCCAGCCTGGAAGAGGGGATGAGGGCCGTTTTCAGGCTGCCCACAACTCCCATTGACCTTCAGGGCCATCCGCCTGGGAAGTGATTGGATGGCCGAGGCACACATAGAGAAGCTTAAGGCCTCCCTGGGTGTGCCCCTGGTGACCTGATGGCTTCCCAGGACAGAGCCTCTGGCCTGCCAGCTGGTCCTGCCCCCAGGCTTCCGCCTGGGAAGCCATCAGGTGGCTGGGGCACACACAGGGAGCCCCAGAAGCCCGTGTGTGTGCCCCGCAATGATCGATTCCAGGCCACAGCCTCTTCCCACCCTGTCCTCCCACCCACAGCTTTGGCCACTGGCCTGCTTGCTCTTCCCATCCTGCACTACGGCTGGACCCTGTGTGCAGGTTCTGACATCTTGGCTAGGCTAATTTGCATATTGTCGCTCTGATTGGCTGGTGGGCATGGCTTACCCATCCTGAAGAGACGATTAATTTCAATATTACGCTTTTATTAGTTTAGATACATTACAACACAAGGAAAATGTTATGAAATGGCTAGCAACATCCCATTTTATACATCAAGATTATGAAGTTTAAAAACATTGAAATCATTTGTTTAAGGCCAGATAATAAGTGGAAGATTCAGAATTAAAATTCTAATCAATTCAACTCTGCATATTTTGCAAAGTAAAAAATACAAAATAAATTAAAATACAGCAAATCCATTTTTGTATCAGAAGGGTACAGTTTTTCTAAATGAGAGGGAAAAGGTTCCTTTAGGATTAACACATTAATTTGTGTGCTACTAATAATATGCTGACATTGCAATAAGAGTCAGACTTTAAAATATGAGAAGTATTGCCTTGGCATATAAGAAACAGTCTTTTATGGCTTAGATCTCAGAAAATATTTGGAGAATGCTACTGGAAATATAAGAAGGCAGAAAAGTGAAGTGGAAATAGTGAGGCAATACTTAACCAAAAACACAATTTTGTACAGTCTGAACTAATTTTCATCTGCTAAGGATAAATAGAATGCAACTCAAGTTTCTGCTTCAGGAGATTTAGATTATAATGAGGAAATTATTTTCCTTTTGTTTTAGAGGGAGGGAAATAAAGTCAGATATTACCTGGACCCCAACCCCTAAGCTCTGGCCTCACCCAAAATATGGAGTGAAGGAGGGCCAGGGCCTAGACTCCCATAAGGCCCACCCTCCCCTCAGAGTGGACAGAGGCCCCACTGCACCCAAATAAGAAGAGGAAGGGGCAGATGAGGGAAAAGGAATTTCCTCTCCATACACAAAAGCCCCCTCCCAGGAAGAAGAGCTGCCCTGGTTGCCCCGGGGAAGAGGTGGAGGTAGGCTGTGGGGCAGGGAACCTTTTCCCTTTTGTGTATTTTTTTATAAGTGATGGGAAGGCATTTGGGATAATACTGGTTCTTCAAAAGCAGGGAATGAAAGCCAAACAGAAACTCTCTTTTGGCACATGTTCCTGCCTCCCAGCTCCTAAAACCTTCAATGGGAAAAGGAGAAATAGAAGGTAGGGGTTGGATGTTCTGAGTCTTCCTGAGCCCATGGATCCCTTCGAAAGAAGGTGAGGAGGAGAATCAAACCCAGGTGAGATTTCTGCCATTGAAATCCCCTGGTGCCACTGGAGAAGTACAAATTAATAGTTATAAAATGCTCCCGGGGATGTAGGCATATTACATCTCAATAATGAACTAGTCAATAATGCATATGGTGATAACTATGTATGATGCCAGGTGGGTACTGAAAATATCAGGGGAACACCTCGTAAAGTATACGATCATTAACTACTACGTTATACACCTGGAATCAATACAAAACTGTTGACAGTAAATGGTAATTTTAAAAGATCAAAAATAATGAAGTGAG
>PVJC01054787.1:0-10392 GCA_004026665.1 Murina feae | reverse complement strand
TTTTCTTTCCTCCATTCCTGTCATTTGTGACCTGTTTCTTTGTCTCCGCATTTTGGCTGCTTCCCTTTCTGAGTTAGGCGATCACTGCGAGGGATTAACCTCTAAGCCACTTGGTTATGAGAGTCAGCTGGGTCTACAGTGGGAGAACTTCTGTGCTGGAGACACCCTTATGGGGCAAGAGTTGTTTCAGTGGAGCTTTTATGCTCACTGCATCTGCCCCGAGTGTGTTCCTTGTAGATCTGTTTTGTTTAGGTTAGTCTCACTCTGGCCACTGGGTGAGGCTGGCTCCTGTATCTTTAAGGAGGCGTTGATTAAGCCTGTGCCCTAGGCTACTCAGTCTTTTATCTGCAAAAGCCTCTGACACAGCTTGGGAGGGGCGGGGCCTCAGGGAGTTTGCAGGGCAGGGCGGAGCAAATAGCTATGGCGCTTTTCAGCCCTGCGCTGAGAGACACCAGGTCTCTGTGTCCCACGGTATTTGCTGCAAGCAACGCTGAGAGAAACCCGCTTTGGGTTTCCTCCCGGTGCCAGTCAGTTCCCCTTCTCTGGGTGTCTGGGTCCTCAGAAACTCGCCTGGAACTGGAGTTCAGAGCCGCTGGGGACTTGTGGCTCTCTCCGTTTTGGAAAAGAACCGCGTTCCCCGGCGCCAGCCCTTCCCCGAGCCCCGTTCACGCACCTCCGTACCTCTGTACTTTGCTTCCGGTGCTCCTCTGAGTCTCAGACTCTTCTCTAGTTGTAGGATTTTCACTCAGCCAGCCTTCCTGTGGGTGCGAGTGGTGTCCGTGTGTTCTTTTCGTGGTTTTTCTGAAATAGTTGTTCACGGCTGCATTTATGCCGCTATCTTGTTTCTCCCCGAGACACCCAGGTTTCTAACATCAAAAAACCCTGCCAGTGACACGGAGCCAAATGGTAGCTTTGAATCCCGTGGAGACCACATGGAAGTTGTACTCAATTTTCTAAGGATGGTTTCTTGAGAAAGATGTAAGGCTCCTCATTCCCTCAAATATTATTTCATCTATCGCATACCCTGCTCCATTATGGTGACTCTGGACCAGAATTTTTGAAATTCTGTGGAAGTTTACCATCATGGCTGTCTCCTTGTAAATTTCTGTACATGTCATTTACCTCTGGACTCTCTTAGCATTGAGGTCAGGCTGGATGTTTACCCATGGAGGAAAGTTCAGGACCATTTTCTCTTCCTAGATTGGGACCCAGTGCACAAAAATTTGTGCACTGGGGGGGTGGGGGTGGGGGTCCTTCAGCCCGGCCTGTGCCCTCGGTGAGGGGCTGAGAGCCATTAGTACAGGCCTGGACGTTTCCCACCAGAGGGCCCATGATTGCACACGCCTGGTGGGCCCACACCGCTGAGGGGACACACCTGGCACAGAGTTGGGTGGCAAACCAGGGGCGGACGCTGGTGCAGAATCCCTTGGTGGCGCCCTGCTGCTGAGCAAACACACCCGGGGTGGAGCTGGGCAGTGGACTGGCTTCGGATTCTCCGCACTGTGCAGCAGACGCTCCCGCACGCCCTGTGGATGCCCCTGGGGGGCGGATGAAGGTAGCAGACCCTGGACGGGTGCTCCTGCACACCCCTGAGGAGGCCCCCAGGGCAGAGCCAGGCAGTGGACCCAGGACAGGCGTTCCTGGATGTTCCGCAGAGGCCCCCGGGGGGCAAAGCCAGGCAGCAGACCCAGGATGGCTGCTCCTGCACACCCTGTAGAGGCCCCGTGCTCCTGCATGCCCCAGGGAGGCACCCAGGGGGTGGAGCCAGGCAGTGGACCCGGGATAGGCGCTCCTGGATACCCCTCGGAGGCTCCCGGGGGCGGAGCTAGGCAGCAGACCCAGGACAGCTGCTCCTGGACGCCCCAAGGAGGCCCCAGGCAAGACCCCCCCTCCCACTGAGCTGACACACCTGGCACAGCTATGCCAGCCGGCCATGGAGGCTCCCAGTGCAGAGACTCCCTGCCAGCCTCCATCTTGGCTGGGTTAATTTGCATACAGCCACTCTGATTGGCTGGTGGTAACGGTCAAATTTGCATGTTTCTCTTTTATTATAGAAGATAATCAATTATACTTAAATCAAACTTTTAAGAAATGTTTAAAACTTGAGGCTTCCCAATTATTTTACTCTGTTGTTATGAAAGTTCTGTAGCACATTTGTTGCTACTGTATCAGTTTGTGGGAAATACAATACAATGATGTGCTGCTGGGAGATCTTATCATGTCCATGTTCAATGCTATGGTTTTGGCAGTTTAAAATTGACCATGATGAGAGTATTTACACCAGGGAAATTGACAAATACTATAATCCTAGACTTCACTTAATGTATTATTGAATGCTTAGACTTAAATAAGAGTGCTTCTGAATGTTCACAATGCAGATTAAATGTACAAGTAATAGTATATAAGTTGGCTTAATTTGCACAAAGCATAATAATTAAGAAAAACAATTTTCCTTCCAATATTGCAAACCTATGGTTCCATATGGCAAGAGGTCAATTGAGTCACTGAGGAATGAGGGAAATTTAAGCATATGTCTTAGACGCTGCACAGTTCTCCTTCAGTTAAAATAATAAATTTATTTTATTAAACAATTTGAAAAAGATCCAGAATTGACGTTTTAACAAAGCAGATAAGAGACAATGCAAATAAATGTATAGAAAAAAAATGTTCACCATAGAAAAATTCTTAGATAACTGAAATTAAAACGAAAGCGAATTAACACAATATTCATTTCCGGGGATCCTATTTGAAAAGGTAATCCACTGTATGTCCTTGCAGGATGGCAGAAAAACTGGAATTTTTATATACTGTGGGTTAGTGAAAAGTCAAGAGGCATGATCATTTTGGGTCACAGTTCCACATATCTTAAATGTAAAACATTTATCTACAAAACAGGTTTGGTAAGTAAAACCTATGTCTATATACACAACTGATTTGAAATATTCTCAGATTATTTATTCATAATACCCCAAACCTGGAAATAACAAAAAACAGAGAGAGAGAGATCAATAATGTAGGTAATCACAGGACTCAGTACTCAGAAATAAAAAATAATAATTCGCTCTTTCCAAAAGCATTTGTGTGCAATCTGAAAATGACTGTGTAGCATGGAGGTAGCCAGTATTTGTTAAAGAGTACACCCCAAGTAGTGTCAATAAAATTATGAACAGTATGAACTATTCTATTGCAATAAAAGAAAATTCATGACTGCATGGAGTGCCGAGAAAGGCAGAAAGAAATTATAATAGGGCAGTAGGATAATACAGGATGTAGCAAAAGAAGATTTAGAATTGCTGGTATGGAAAATCATACAATAATTAATAATAATAATACAGGAATAAACTCTGCCCTGGCCAGCATCCTCAGCTGGTTGGGTGTGATCCCATTCACTGAAAGCTCTCTGGTTTGATTCCAGGTCAGTGCACATCCCCAAGTGGATCCCCAGTTGAGGCCTTCAAGAGGCAACAGATCTGTTTCTCTCTCTCTTCCCCTCTATACTTCTCCCCTCTCCACCAAAAGAATAAAAGTATCTAATCTAATAAAAGAGTAATATGCAAATTAACCATCTCTCCAGGACGCCTAAGCCATTGCCCACTAGCCAAACCACGCCTGCCAGCCAATTCGAGCAGCTGTATGCAAATTAACCCAGCCAAGATGGCAGCTGACAGCCAGGGAGCTAGAGTAAACAGCAGGCTTCCGTTGCCTCTGCTCACGGTAACATTACAATTACAGAAGCCACAGAACTGAAACAAACAGAAGGCTTCCTTACCTGCCTCAAAGTAACAGTGTTTAAATTATAGAAGATAAATAAACCCCAGAAACCTGATTCCAGCCAGCGTCGCTGGGACCTTGGGTCAGTGGGAGCTGCGGGCAGCCTGAAAGCCTGAAAACAGCCCTCAACCCCTCACCCAGGCTGGCCAGGTACCCCAGTAGGAACTCGAACCCTGAAGGGGCTGTGGGCAGCCTGAAAACGGCCCTCAGCCTGTCACCCAGGCTTGCCACACCCCAATGGGGTGAGGGTCCACACTGGGAGGCTTGGCCAGCCTGCAAACAGCCATCAGCCCCTCACCCAGGCTGGCTAGGCACACCAGGAGGTGGACATCCCCTGAGGGGTCCCAGACTGTGAGAGGGCACAGGCCAGGCTGAGGGACAACCCCGAGTGCACAAATTTTTGTGCACCAGGCCCCTAGTTTTCTAAAATATTTTGTAAAAGGATAATCTCTGTGTTCTGTGAACTTACAACTGTGAGCCTATTTTGCCCCACCCTGTATATGAGTTACAGGTGGGTTTATGTCACATGGGACAGTTTCACAGCTTCATCTCTATGTCAGGGCTCACCAAATAGCACACATGAGGGAGGAGAACTTTGTCGCATGTTCTCATTTCCTGGGAGGACAAGCTTGCCTCAGCGGCAGTAAATGTTGGCAAACAGTGAAGACTATTGGCATTGCAATCAACAGGAATGCTGACTGGTTACAAAAGACACATCCTGGGGCTGACTACAGCACTATCCTTCCTCTAGCTGTGAGATCTCGCCTGTTGAACAACAATCTAGAGGTCAACACCCTAGAGGGGCCAGGGGAATCCAAAATAACATTATATTATTTTGTCTACTAGTGACGTCAGCTACAGGAAGTAGTGGTGTAGGTCCTCAGAAACTCCTCCAAGATCATACAAGCCACAGGCCCTGGAATAATGCGGACTTATGTCCAGAAGAGGCACTTTTCATCTTGTTTAACTACAGTGTCTGCTATGATTATGAAAACAGTGTTTGTGTCCCACTACTAATTTCCACCTCAGCATCTTACAACAAATGACAACAGCCTACGAAACCTCATACATCATGATGCCTGGCCCTCTGGAGCATGTGGAGACCAGTTCCCCTAAGCACCACTGACACTTATGTAATATATACTGCAAACAGAGAATATAATTCATATTGTTCACAGGAACACAATGAAGGCTGCCTGTTCAGGGTGACCATTGGCCTCTACAATAATAGAGGCACCAGACAGCAAATTAGAACCACAAAGTCATACACACTCTCTCTCGAGGGCTTGGTCAGTAATACAAAATCAGCCAATATTGGACAAAGAGTGATTTTTCTGCCATCAAGCTGTGCCTTCCAACGCACAGAAAGTTTGGGACCCAACATATCTGTTCACCTGTCCATGCTGACAGACCACAACTTTCCTCTCAATCAACCCAGAGAGAGTATAGATCCAACAAAATTAAAGGCATCAAGAAAGAACACCTTTACATAAAGATCATAAACCAAAGCAGAGGACAGCAAGAGGTTTGCAGGTTGATGAATTGGGATCTAAGACACTTCATCACAGCACAGTGTGAGAACCACTATGTCGCTGAAAGAGGTAGCACTTAGCTGAGGGTGGGTGCTCTGGATGAAACGTGGGTCAGGTCAATTCTCTGGTCAGAAATATAGGAATGAAGATCCAGCCAGGAACTCAGAAGATTCATAATTTTCTCAAGCACAGCCCCAGAGTATGCAGGGGTTGTGACGGATGCACTCTTCAGGTGAGCCAGGTGGGAGAGGTGAAACAGATTCCACACAAACAGGTGCAGTGACATCAATCAGGTTGTAGGCCTCAGTAGGTTAGCAAGTGGGATACAGGTTCTGAAAGCGTCACTTGTACCTGAAACTTAGGTGGCATTGAGCAGAGTGTATGTTCTGACAAAAGGATTTGCATTCAGGTAAATGGGGGTAAAAAACTTCTCCTTTGGTGTTATTCTGAGTGAGAAAGTAAAACATTCCCTGCACCTTTAAAGCTTTTCTCCAGCGTGTACTCTCAAGTGTTGAACGAGGACATATTTGAAGCGAAAACATTTCCCACATTCACTACACTCATAAGGTTTTTTGGCAGTGTGAACTCTGAGGTGTTGAATGAGGTTAGAGCTTTGCCTGAAGCACTTCCCACAATCACTACATTGATGCGGCTTTTCTCCGGTGTGAACTCTCTTATGGATAAGGAGGTGAGTATTTTCCTTAAAAGATTTACCACAGTCACTGCACTTATATGGTTTTTGTCCAGTGTGAACTTTGATGTGTTTAGTGAGGGAATACCTGTGATGGAAGGACTTCCCACATTCACTGCACTCATAAGGTTTTTCTCCAGTGTGAATTCTGTTGTGTTTAAAGAGGTTAGAGTAGTGACTGAAGGACATTCCACAATAACTACATTGAAAAGGTTTTTCTCCAGTGTGAACTCTCTGGTGGGTAAAAAGGACATAACTACGGCTAAATGATTTTCCACATTCAGTACATTTGTAAGGCTTTTCTCCAGTGTGAATTCTCTTGTGGGCAGAGAGGTCATAACTGCACCGAAATGATTTTCCACATTCACTACATTTGTAAGGTTTTTCTGCAGTGTGAACTCTGTTGTGTTTAGTGAGGTGAGACCTTTGGTTAAAGGACTTCCCACATTCACTGCATTCATACGGTTTTTCTCCAGTGTGAACTCTGTGGTGTTTTTTGAGGGAAGACCTGTCATTGAACAGCTTGCCACAGTCACTGCACTCATATGGTTTTTCTCCAGTGTGAACTCTGTGGTGTTTAGTGAGGGAAGACCTATGATTGAGCAGCTTCCCACAGTCAGTGCACTCATAGGACTTTTCTCCATCGTGAACTCTCCTATGTCTTTTGAGGTTAAAGATACATGTAAAAACTTTCCCACATGTATTACACTCATATTTCACTTCTCCAGAGCAGATGTCCTGATGTTGAACAAGGTTCTGGTTGTGGGTGGCTGCTTTTTCACAATCATCCCATTGGTGATGCCTTTTTCTTTTGAGAAATTCTTCTGAAATCTCACTACGACTGTGTGGCTCCTCAGTATTGAGAGGGCCCTGGTGCGGCAGAAACTCTGAGATGGCTGGGAAGTCTTCCACACACTCCCTATTGAATGAAGGCAGCCCTCGTAAGTAGAAGCTGAACTTGGTCACAAACGAAGCCCAATCCACAGCTTCTTTCCAGGGCTTCTCCCCACTGGCTTCCCTCTGCGGCTGGGGAGGGTTTGCACTGAAACAAAAGTCTCTCACACATGCGTCACTGAAGAAGGCTTTCTGCTCAAAGTCTGCCGCTTGCGACTCAGTCAGGTGCAGAATGTCTTTCAACACTGAGACACACCTCCCACAGAGAGGGGAACTCTGGGTTGCTGGAGCTTCCTTAGTAGCACTAACCTGTGACTGTCCTTGTACAGATTCACTCTGCTCAGAACAGGCCTCCACAACATCCATTTTATGCAAACAACCTGAAAGCAGAAAAACGGTGATGAAGTGAATGTCGACTCTGGTGTCAGGGAGAAGTCTCATAACAAAAGTGTATCACACATAACACGATGGTTACATGCAATTGTCTGATAGTAAAATATCTGAAGGAGATATTGGCAAGATGCGGCTGTGAAGATCGGGTTCACTGATTATCACCAAACAGGGAAGATCTCAGGGTAATATGAAGCGGAACATGGCGAGCACCACATGAAACAGAAGCTGAATCATCTGCGCATGCGTCTGCTAACAGTGTTCAACAGGGCTTGTCTGCTGATGACATGGGCAACCTATGCAGAAGGTTGGCTACATCTTATTCCAGGTAAAATTCAAGAAATGAGAAGCATGTGTTGGGGTCTAGTGAAACATGTCTGTGCACCTCATAACACATGTGCAGGTCAATATCTGAGAATACTGCAGATACAGCAGTTCAGAGGAACAGGTACTGGAAGAAGGGCAAAAAGGTGAAGGTAGCCAGAAATCAGGAAGTCACAGATTAAAAAAAAAAGTCAGGGAAGTGTCAAGCATGGGAATGAAAAGGTAGAAATGAGCGGTTGCCAGATGCACCTCAACCTAAACTCTGGTGGACACTAGCAAGTTCCTGGTTTGATCTAAGCACCACCCTTATGGCATACCTCCCGCAAGTTCCAACTCACGAGGGCCAGGCAACCCTTAGATCATCCTGCATGTTCTCCCTGTGGGAAAAAAACAGGGTTCTCCTGCACCTTCTACTGTACAAGCACATAAAACACAAATATTCTGAGTTTTATTTTAAGACAACAGAGGTGAGCCAGCACTGGCCCAGAGCAAGACAGCCTGCAATAGGATTCAGGGAACAGAATATTACAAACAATGGAAGGAGGTCTTTCAAGAACCGGCCATGATTCATGCAAGTAAAGACCATAACCTGGCACAGTCAGTCACAAAGAGCCTTTAGCTGAAGGGACGGTGCAGAATGGAAGCCATGGATGTGGGCACAGACATCCTCCCAGAAAGAGAAAGGGCAAGCTGAGCCCATTAAGCTATTTGCAACGATCCTGACCCCCAGACACTGCCTGTCCCACCTGAGGCTATGAGCGTGAGGGACAGTCATGGAGCCCTTTGCTCTGGGCTCTGCACGCACTCAGCACTCAGCCACAGAGCATTTGACAGCATAATGGGATGAACGGAAGAGCCCGTGGTCTGGCTGTGGGAGAGAGAAAGCTATGTTTTAAAAATAAAGGAAGAAAGGGCATCACCTCAGGGCACTCGGAGAATGTGAAGGTCTTACCTACAGATGAGACAAGTGCAAACACTTCCAGCATCACCTCACGGTACAGAAGACTCTGCGCCTCATCAAGGAGCCCCCACTCCTCCTGGGAGAAGATGATGGCCACGTCCTCAAAGTCCATATCCTGTCGTAATGGGGACAGTTCAGTCCATGGTCATCTTCTCTTCTAGGTTTTTATGTTCATTATACTTCCCACTCTCCATATTCATCTGCTCCCTCCACTCCCACATCACAGGAAAGAGCAGGCCTTGCTATTTTCAGAGTCACTCCCTCCTTATGTTCCTACTGATACCGTGTCTTCCCACAGCAATAAAGCAGATGCCCAGAGTGATTATACCTGACCTCAGGGCCTCACATTTAGGGTCAATGCAATGGGTGTCACCAACATAGGGCACAGATAAATGTTGGCCATAAAGAGAGATGTGAGTGATTTGACACTGGTCTTGCGGGGTAATATCCTTGTTGGCCAACAGATTCTCCTTCCAAGACCCTGAAAAAAAAGCATCACCTGTCACCTTTTGATTCCAATCCTAGGGTGCTGAGGCCACCAGTTTGCGATACCTCTTCCACATAATTCTTTATATCCCACTTCTGTCATGCAGCTCCATTCCCAGAGACACAACTTCAAAGATAACACATGTATGCCATGAGGAGGAGGGGATGATTTCTAATCATCTTCTTTTCAACATTCTAACTCACCTCCTCTGAGATGTATTTCTCTCTTACCCTTTTCCCTTCCTCAAGTTAGTAGAGATTTTCAAGCCCAGGTGACACTGATGTATGCTATCCCATTCCCATGGTTCACTGTATCGGCCCAACAACAACAGGCAGGTGTGCACCTAATATGACACCTAAATGCTGGACCTGCCATGTAGCGCCACAACACCCTTCTTTTTAGGACTTTCCCTAAAATTCCCCATGTTGTGTCACCCAGTTATCACCAGAAATGGACTCAACCTTCAATCCCTCTATGTCAACATCAGGGAACTGTGTCCATGAATTCACACTCTCACTCCAAGAGCACATCACTCCTTCTCCCACACCTCTCACACCTGCACTCGCGTAGCCCCAGCTCCCATAGACATCTCCTTGGTCTTAGTCATTACTCAGGATGTGTGTTCCAGAGAATGCATGGCACATCCAACAGTATCACGTACTAACCTCTCATTGCCCACACCCAAGGCACAGCCTTCAGTTCTGCTATGAAGGCCTCCCTCCCAACTTGTTTTTTCCTTCAGCCTCACCTATTGAGAACCACATCAGAACTCAGTTACCCAGAGCCCACCTCTCCTGCTGCTGCAATTAATGTCCATTCTCTACTCACAGCCTTCAGTGCTCAAGTCCCACTGCCCATGGCCCTCTACCCCATGCCCAGTGAGTCTCATAGATGCCCACTCACGCCCATAACTGGATGCAGCACACCAGGCCACACAGAATGCTGGTGAGTGTTTAAGAAACAAATATGCACCAGCCACAGTCTCGCCTTCTTTGAATTACTCTTTCACCTCCCATTAATATTAATAATAAAAAAAAGGTGATCCACAACTATTCCCTGGTCTATACTCTTTACTATTAAATAGTCGTCATCTTGAACTACTCCTCAGAGTAAGACTATTTCTGGTGATAAACCGGATGAACTGGTCTCTGAAATATCTAATACTCTTAATAGGAAAAAATAAAAGACTTTATATTCCTCAGAACATTACTTTTCCACTATGACTTTCTCCATCTCAGCTGATGGTGCTTTCATACCTCCAGGTGCTAAATGCAAACCTTTACACCCTCGCTGATTCTAACCCCTCTCTCCAACCCTGAAAATGAGAAAATCCAGGTGGACA
>PVJC01054786.1:0-10427 GCA_004026665.1 Murina feae | reverse complement strand
AGGAGGTGATATACAGAAGTAACTGTAACCAAACACTGCTATCTTTCGGTTGTCTTTGTATTTTGGGCCTGGAGATGAGCTTTAAATGATAATTGTCTATACCAGCTACATTAAAATAAGCAAAATATTTGTAAAGTCTGTTAATTTTTTTAAAGCACTATGCAATGAGTGTGCAATATGAATAAAAACCTAAAAATTATATACCAGAAAGATGGCAATTAACATACCAAAATTTTAAATGAATTTCAGGTTTAGTGTAAATCTCTCAGTGACTAAAGCAAATAGAAAATGTTAATCAGTTGTAAAGTTCTGAATTTCATGACATCATCTGCCATAGGAAGAAATTATTTCTGCTTTGTTTTTCATGAAAATGTCTTAATTGCCTTGTGTTTCCCTAAGCATATACACAATACAAACACTTTTGTAGACTTTAGGGAGTTTCCCCCTTACTTCTTAATATGCAAACTCAGATATCATCCCGGGCATATTGCCCAGTATCCAGTTGTCTATTGAGTTCAACATGTTGAGACTTTCTGATTTTGATTAAAACATGCACCTGAGAAATTCGTGAATGTACTAAGTTTCCTTCAAGTCATTCCTAAATGCCTCCAACAAGGCCATATACCAACATGCACAAAGTTATTTAATTATGTCCTGAAGAGATGAGGTTGGCAGGGTATAGGATGATAGCCTTGAAGAATAGAGTTCGAACATAGCATGTAACCTGGGAACCACGTACTCACACATACCCTGAATCCAAAGCTACACTCACTTAGCAATCTGAGAATGAGCACCTTCCAGTACATGTCCTTCAGAGGAGACAAAACCTCTGCTTTATATCTTTCCTTCATGCACTATCAAGCTTCCATGAATGACATCCTTTTTGTCTTTCCTTGGCTGCTTTTAATAGGTTTAAAACTCTGCGTCTTCTAATATGTGAATATATATCTATCTATATCTCTATCTATAGATAGATAGATAGATAGATAGATAGATAGATAGATAGATAGATAGATTCGAGACCTTTTTAAAGAACTCGAATTGTTCTCTGCCAAGAAACTCATTTTAAATGTTTTATTTTTCCCCCAAAGTTGTATAAAGGAACAAAGTAGATATCCTTCTTTAAATCTAAGTTTAAACAGCTTAACGAGTGGAGCCAATGGAAGTAAATCATGATTGCTAACCAGGATTACATTTACAATGGCCTTGTGAACGTCCACAGAAAGGCGCAACAAAAATAGACCCAGAACATGGAAAGACCATGGAGCTGCTGTCCCAGAACTCCTTTCTGTAAAATGCTGGTATGACCAACCAATGTACGTAAACCAGTAACCTTTGTGGTCCTGTGTTCTCACTTGATCCGTACTATTTAGGTTCCACACAGTTATGGAACTGGCAAACATTTTCAGACAGGACGTATCAGGCTGGGTTACTTTCTCCTGCATAGGAAATTAGGGGGAGCCCACCCATCACATGCACTGGTACAAGCTTTGTACTACACAATTTATCTTCAGACTAATGAGCTTTATGCAGGTGATCAAAAGTTGTGGGCTTGCTTCGCGATGCAATTAGCTAAATTATTTCTTACCATTTCAAGGCATAGCCTAGAGCTCCACAAGGCAGCAACTGGAAAAAAAAAAATGAAGTGGGACTATTCACGCTCAGACATCAGATCTGTGGTAAGACCAGGCCCTCATAAGCTTGAAGGAAGATCAATAAGCAGATGAACTGAAACTGCTGGCAGCCTGCCTGTTCCCTGCTGTAAACTCTCCGCCCCTAACTACTGACTTGCACTTATTTTGGGGTTTTTAATAAACACTTTGGGGCAATGTTTCTTAACAAGCCTTTGTGGAAACAGTGTCCCTGACAGATGGAAAAGGGGGTCTGTGACCTCAGAAATTTGGGGAATGAGAAGTTTCACAGAGATCATTAGCATATTGAAAGCTCCGGGCAGTCCTGCATAAACTTTAAACTTAACTGAGTTCACTTAGCTGAGCACCCTCTTTCCTAAAACTTAGAGACAACTGCCAGGGCTCAGTTTGGGAAACCCAATTCTAGAGCCCCAAGGTGGCTACCTGCTTACGCTGCCTTCACTGACTCAACCTGGACAATATGTTGTGAACAGCCCTCTGTGAAGAGCATGGAGGGAGTGCTGATGTAAACTGGAGTTTCTGTTGGTGCCTAAGCAACTTGCTGATATTTTGTTAGTTTGTTTGAAGCATGCGTTCTCTGTTCAGCTCACCTTGGTGCAGAGTAAAAGGTTTTCAAAGTGCAGCCTGTTGACCTGGCGCTTGTAGCTTTCACAGATGCTTCATTTTGCCCAACACTGCACCTCACATTGCAGTCTTCACTGGACTAGGATTAAGGCCGCCTGAGTGAAGTGTTTAATACTGACTCGCTACAAAATCCAGTTCCTGGCGCTCCACAGCAATTACCCGCACTTAATCCACAGCACTCACTAAGCTTGGTAAACCTGATTCCCCCTCTAGAGTCAAGGAACAACCTCAAGACACAACATCCCAGGTGATCAAGCTGCCTCAGTGCCACAGACCCTCAACTCTCCAAATTCAGGAAGCTGCAAACATGTCTCCATCATCAATGTGTTACAGTGAGGACCCAGCATAATAAAATCTTAGCTCCAAAACACTACGTTTTGCCAGAACATATGGGATTATCAAAGCAAATGTGTATTCTGCATCCTGCTATGTCCCATTATCGGGCACATTTTTTAAAAAGGCAACACCCACAGGTCTGAACAACTTATGTTTTATGCAAATTCTGCAAGCACTCAGACGTGCTTACTTGTCACTTTTTTGTTGAATCAGCACAGCGCCCCAGGGAGGAATGCCATCTCATGTTGCTTTGCCATTATTAGTGTCCACCTCTGCAAATACAGGACTCTCTCCACTTGCTAAAGGACCTCTGGCTCTGCCCAAGAGTTCTGGTCCACATCCTTCTTCTGTGACTGGGAGAGGGGAGCTTCTGGGAGGACAATGATGCAACTCAGTCCTCCTTGGGAATTCAGTATGCTGTGCCACTGATGCCCAACCCCGCACGCTTTTTATAATCATAGCCATCATCTTTTTATTATGTCTTGGACTTGAGGAGGCCTGAAAGCAGATGTAACTCATGATGACCTGACTTCGATGGGAAAATGAACCAGGTGGCTAATTGTCTCTAAAACAAATACACTGATAATTAGGCGGAGAGCACAATGCAACAGAAGCCTAACCACCAACCTTTATTTAAGTTGAGCAAATGGGTGAGCAAACGATGCAGCTGCACTGCACTTTGACAAGTTAATAAGGGAGCCATACTTCATCTCGTTCGACACACTAGCCCAAGCATGCCCTCAGGACTTGGTATCAATGATGATGCTAAAACTGTGAACTTGGGAAACTGTCAACGCTCACGGTGAAAACCCCTTGCCTGAGTACTCTGTGAAGCCGGGGTTTAAGGTGCTAGATTGTCTTGCCTAGGGAATGCTGGGGTCAAAGCTGAGACAAGAGAAAGGTGGTGAGATCTCACCCGTGCACTGGAGCGCTGTTAATTGTGGCTTTCGAGGAGTGCTGTTTAGTGATATTGTTGCAAATTCGTTTTTCTAGGGTTTAAACTACTCGGCTTGGATTGGCTAATGTCTGGACAGGGATTCAGCAAACTTTTTTCTGTAAAGGGCCAAACAGTAAGCGTTGTAGGCTTTACAGACCTTATGGTCTCTGTAGAAATTACTTCTCTCTGCTGTTTTAGGTTAAAGCAGCCATAGACAGGATGTAAATAAATGAGTCTAGCTCTGTTCCAATAAAACTTTATTAATGGGCACTGAAATTAAATTTTATGATTCAGGATTCTTCTTCTTTTGATTATTTTTAAAGCACTTACAAACATAGCAACAATCCTTAGCTTAGGAGCCATACAAATATAGGCTGGATGTGGAGTGTAATTCGCTGGCCCTGGCCTAGACTAATTAAGCTGGAGTTGAGATCTTAGAAGCAATATAGGTTTCCTGCTTACCTGTTTCTTAGCTGTACAGGGAAATCCGCTTAAGAGGGAGCTAGTGTTAAGGCCATGGGAAAGGGATATTCAAATCAGTTGATCATCTGCTGTACAAGTCACTGGTCCTGAAGGACATACACTCTGAAGAAGGTTCTAATTCAGAGTTCCAGTTGGAAATAGATCAGCCTCGGGGCTCAGGTAAAGAGATACTCCCCCGGATGACTTATCATTAGGTATTAAATACACAGATTCTTTAGTCCAAATACATTTCTGGGAATTTTATCCTAAAGAACTCATTAAAATTGCATGCAAAAATTGAAGAATAACATAAAGGATTTTTTAATACAATATTGTTTACAAGAGCAAAAAAATTAGAAGGAACCTAAATGTCAACAATAGGAACTTAGTTAACAATTCATAGTATTATTCTATAAAATGGATTATTATGTATTCATTAAAAGTATGTATAAGATTATATATTGTCATGGGAGGATGTTCGTCTTAAGGGAACTGAGAAGCATGTGACAAAACAATAGACAAAATGATCTAATGTTGTTTTTAGAATTGCAGAAAATATCTAGAAGCATATAACTAAGATGTAGTATTACTGTCCCTCCATATATGGGTTTATGATTGGTTCTTAATTTTTCTTCTTCTATATTATATTTTATTATCTTTAATTCCTTCATTCATTCAATGCATATTTATTAAGCACTTACTATGTTCTAGGCCCTGGTTTTCTACAAGACAGATGTTATATTTTGTAATTTTTAAAAACCTAAAAATTGAAAAGCAGCAGCAGTCCTCAAAAGTTGGTGGCAGAATGTTACAGGCAGTTGAGGTGAGTCATGTAGAAGGCCCCATCGTGGAAGAGACGTTGGAGAGGATGAGGACCAGGGAGAATGAGGCTGAGAACTGGGTCTCAAGAGATACCTAAAGCTACACGGGTAGCAACTGTTAGCAATGCTGCATGTAACTCTGTCCCTCTTCCTACCACTTTTCAAAACTAACCCTTGAAGCCATCTTCAAGGAGCCAATGGTTGAGACAAAATATGGCAAAGATCGCACCAAATACAGACCAGTAACACCTTTTCTTCTGAGATAGGAAAGAAAAAGAAGGATTTGGGGAGTGAACTTACTCAATTGGGGGATCTTTCGGGGGGGGGGGGGAGGATTAACAGAGTATCCTCATCACAGGAGAGTATAGACTGCTCTGGATTGTTTGGGCGAATTTTGCCACCTTTTGTCAAGCAGAGTGTATTTTAAAGCACAGACAGCAAAGTACCAGAATGGTGTTGACAGAGAAGTAGAAAAGCAAACATTTTTATGTTTTCCTACAGACCTCTTTGATTTGTTGGCCTTACTGAGGTATGTAATCTTTTCAGGTGCTGAGCCTAAATATTTATTCTTCTGCCAGTCAAGTACATCAGTCATCTTTCATTGCATTTGAGGTTACACCTGCTGTGTGGTTAAAAAAACAAAAAACGCACCGAGATAGGAAGTTCTTACAGGGTTATTTGAAAATATGGTCATACAACCCTAAGGCCACTGTCCATCACATTATTAACAGCTGTGAGACTTATTATGAAAACTCAGGTATGATAACAATTGAACCTGAATACCAGGATGCATTGCTCTCAGTGAGTTACTGTGTGAACTCGGTTGGCCGAAGCTTCAACTACACTGAGGCCTTATCGAAACCATTGTCACAAAACACAATGAAGGACTTTCTGTGGGAAGGAACCAGAGGTCTGAGGGAACTAGGGGACTTAAGTAGAACTGAAAGGACACTGCACCTTCCACATGGCCTCCTCCACTCCTCCCCCTGCCTCTACACACATACAGTGTCATTCCCTGCATCTCTCTCTTCCCATGGACATTGAATAATTATTTTCCAGGCTCCTAAAGTGATAGTTCTGGTGTGTGGCTGGCTGACAACCCAACATACAATCAAAACCATGCTGGCCAGACACGTGTAACTGCTTCTCAGTCACTGCTGATCCATCTGTCAAGTTCTGTACACTGGGATGGAAAAGCTTTCAGTGACCTGAAAAAGTCTACAAGCATGCATGCGTGCACACATTTCTCTCTCTCTCTCACACACACACACACACACACACACTTGCCCTGTATGCAGACTCTGTGTATAAGCCAATATTTTTCAACTACAGTTTTGCCTACATTTATACAATAGTTTGGGGGTTTTTTAAAGAGGAAAATATTTTAATGGTATTGTTATAGCACACAAAAAGTTTAAACTGAGACAAGTCAGAGGAATGTGAGGGACTCTACAAAACCATAAATTATAATTTAATTCCAAAATAAATTATCCCTTTCCCACCACCCACCCCAAAGGGAAAAAAAAACAAAAAACTAGATTGTGGCTTTGGTCACTGCCCTTATCCAAAAGACCTTCATCTGCAGGCCAGTGTGAACTAGGTTGGGACACAAATAGTTGCATCAACTATTTTGCTTTGACACACAACCAAGGGAGCCACAAGAGCAGGAACAAAAGAGAAAACGAGAAACTGTTGCTTCTATCTTTAACACAACCCTTGATTTTCCCATTCATATAAGAAAGAGATCCAGAAGCTGGCTATGGGCTTATACTGCTATTTTTATTATCAGTAGTGGTTTTCATTGGGCACTTCTTTTCCAGAGCACTCTAAGAAGTTTGTACCTTTTCATCCTCACACCATCTATGAGGCACAGCTAAAGGGTAGGTCATTTTCTCCCAGTTGAAAGGAGAAAAAGAAATGGGTAGAGATGTCAGCACAGTGGGGACAACTCCCTTTAGAACTGATTTGTTGAGATTTTACTCTTGTCCTCCCTCCAACCAATTCTCTCTCCAACCATTGCCACCTTGACAAACAGAATGATGTTTATCCTTTGTTTGTTAATCCTTGCCCTATGATATTTTTCCATTGAGAGAGAGTAGAAGGAAGGGACGGGGGGAGAGAGAGAGAAACATCAATATGAGAGAGATACATCTATTGGTTGCCTCCCGCATGAACCCCAACAAAGATGAGGGAGTGAACCACAACCCAGGTATGTGTCTTTGACTGGGAATCAAACCCATGACCCTTCATTTTCCAGGCTGGTGCTCTAACCACCTAGAAACACTGTTTTTCAAAGATAAGTTAGGTTATGTCATGCCCTTGCTTGTACTGTGGCTGCAATACCTTGTCTAATCTATCTCTGACTTCTTTGTTCACTGTCCTCCGGTTGCTGGCTGCCTAGGATTGGGCACATCAGAATCATCTCTGGAGATAAGACTTCATTTGAGAGCCATGTAGTAGCTAGTGTTCCAGGAAAGAAACAGTAGGTGAGGGAGGAAGTGGCACCAGGAAAAGAAGAGAAGACAAGCAAGAGTGAGAAGTCAAGCCAAGCCCCAAGGAGGACAATCTAGCTCAGCTCTGCGGAAGTCCCTCACTCACCCAGTATTTCTTAAAGAAGTGAGCAGTGGTCTCATATATTCCCCATTCACACAATAATTTTAAGAACCCTAAAACTAACTCCGAAGAACCGAAAATATTCTCCCTATAGTAAAAGCCTACACCCCATGGTGACACAGTGATAAACAAAACCAAACAGGATTTAAGTAGAATCCAAACAAAAATGTACGTTAATACGAACGTCTCTCTCTTTACCTTGAGTGGAAAAAACAACAAATGGTCGAAATGAGAAAACTGAAAAGGGGTTGGGGGGAGGGGTGATGCTTCTATTTTAATAAACCAGATTGTTTCTAAATTGGGTATAGGAACTTCTTTCACACAGAATGTTTATACTTATATTACTCTCCCACCTAAGAAAAAAGGTGTTTACCATGGGAGCTGAGCCTGCTCAAGTTTTCTGTGGTACATGAATGCAAATATGGCCCCAATTCTTTCCTTCCTGCCTGCAAGGGGAGTTTGTGGCTCCTCCCACCAAGAGGCATGATTTATTTCTCCTCCTCTGGAATTTGAAATTGCTTCTGCCAACAGAGTGAGATCAAAGAGATCATGTTCCAGTTCAGACCAGACAACTCAAGAGACCTTCTTCATTTCCACTCTCTCAGTAGACCATGCCACTGCCATGGAAACAAATCCACCTGGGCCAGCCAGCCCTCGCCAGCCCTTTAGCTGACCACGGGGACAGAGTGAGCTCTCCTGAGGTGGGCCAAGCCCAGCCCAGATCAGTGGATCTGCCCAACAGGTGAACTGACTTGTCAGGAAAAATAAATGGGTATTTTTAACCATGCATTTTGAGAATGTTGTTCCACTACAACAGCCAACTGAAAGATTTCCCCAATCATTATGCCAGAAAAACCAGTGAACCTGATCTTACAACAATTTTGGGAGACCTCAGGTCTGTTTTATTATTATTGCTATTGTGGTGGTTTTTAAATCAGTTTAAGAAAGGAAAAAAGCCATCTCAGAAGTATTTAATGTAAGTGATTAACATAAAAAACCACCTCAACCAGTAAACTCTGTCAAAACAATAGCTCCTTCAAACTTCCAATAGCCTACTGAGGCTCCACAACTAAGAGTTCATTTGAGCCCTAGCTGGTTTGACTCAGTGGATAGAGCATCAGCCTCTGGACTGAAGGGTTCCAGGTTCAATTCCAGTCAAGGGCACATGCTCGGGTTGTGGGCTTGATCCCCAGCAGGCCGCCTGCAGGAGGCAGCCAATCAATCAATGATTCTTTCTCATCATTGATGTTTCTTTCTCTCTCTCCCTCTCCCTTCCTCTCTGAAATCTATCTATCTATCTATATATCTATATCTATATCTATATCTATATCTATATCTATATCTATATCTATATCTATATCTATATAAAAAATTTTTAAATAAAAGAGTAATATGCAAATTAACCCTCACTCTGTTACACCCACAGGCCACACCCACCAGCCAATCAGGAGCAAGTGTGCCAATTAACTCAACTAAGATGGCGGTGGCCACGGAGCTGGAGTTGCCCCGGGCAATGGAGGAAGCCAGGGCCCTGCGAGCCCTGAGCTCTACTCAAGGCTACAAAGTTTCAATTATAGAAGATAAACAAACCCCAGATACCTGCAGGGCTGGTACCTTGGGTTGCCAGGGGCAACCCAGGCTTCAAGCAGGGGACCAAGGCAACAAAGTTTCAATTATAGAAGTTAAATAAATCCCAGGCACCCCAGTAGGGACCTGAACCCTGAAGGGGATGTGGGCAGCCTGAAAATGGCCTTCAACCCTTCACCCAGGCTGGCCACACCCCCATGGGGTGAGGGTCCCCACTGGGGAGCTTGGCAAGCCTGCAAACAGCCATAAGCCCCTTACCCAGACTGGCCAGGCACGCCAGCAGGTGGACATCCCCCAAGGGGTCCCAGACTGCAAGAGCGCACAGGCCAGGCTGAGGGACCCCCCCAAGTGCACAAATTTTTGTGCACCGGGCCCCTAGTATATATATATATATATTTAAAGAGTTCATTTGGGCAAAAAGACAAAAAATACACATGCTGAAATAAATAATCCTGTCTAGTTCCACTCCCTATATCCCAATCAACCACATCCACTAAGACTTATGTACTAACTCCTTATTTTATAATAAGCTATGATTTAATAGTAAGAATAGGATTCAGTGAATTACTGTTCACTTTTTTTTAAGTTACAGGTATGCAACACATTTTGCAGGTATATGGGATTTTGTTCTCATTGTTGCTTCCACCAGATCATCTGCCTGTGCAAAGATAAAAAAAAAAACTAGGCACCTGCCAAACCAAAAGAAAAAAAAGAGAAATAGGAAGAAGGAGGGGGACGGAGGGAAGCTTTGTTCAATTTAACTGCTCAGTGGCCTATATGAAAAAAAAAACGATGAATAAACAACCTGCTAGAAACTGAGGTGTATACCGAGGTGTGGATCTTTATCGTGTATCTCAGTTGCCACAGTTACCATTTTGCAAAATGAAGAGATAGAATTAGCAAATGAAAACTTGGCTGCATTTCTCACGGGAGTCCAATGCATTATTTTTTTACTATTGATAGCCTTTTCCTCCACATTTGCTGTGATAGTTTCAGTTCTAATTGTGCATTGTTTGGGGAATGGCTCATTTTCTGATGTCTTTTTACTATGTCAAAATCTGGGATTTTTAAAAATCATCCTTCCTTTTTCTCTTTGTCTTCTACTTCCAAACACATATGCCTGTGCATGTATTGCTTATTGATTTATAATTGAATAAAGAACAGTATTACTGCTGCATAAATTTTGGAAATTCAGTTTGCCTCATGTTATATATAAAATCTATCATTTTACCTGCCAAAATTTGCAGTTGTGGCCCCCGTGATTTGTTAATGTACCTGGTAAACCTTAATTTGCCTAATGTAAACCCTTTGAGAATCCTTTATCTTCATGGATTAAATAATAGCAAATACTCAAGTGATTCTTTACCATCTGTAGTAGACACTTTTTTTTTTTTT
>PVJC01054785.1:0-10394 GCA_004026665.1 Murina feae | reverse complement strand
GGCCTGAGTCCCTCCCAACTGCCCTCCCCTGCAGGCCTGGGTTCCTCTCAACTGCCTTCCTTTGCTGGCCATCTTGTGGCGGCCATCTTTGACCACATGGGGGAAGCCATCTTGTGGTGGTCAATTTGCATATTACTCTTTTATTAGATAGGATGCTATAGACCCCCTGACTTTTCATACCACTAGTCATGTGGTTTGGATCCTCACCTACCCTTCCTCATCTGGCATGTCACTAGTCATGTGGTAGACCCCCTTAAGGGAGGAACTAGGAGACTGGAGAATAGCCTCACACAACTCCCTTGCAGGGACACTCTCTTAAGCATTAAGCCCTAGAGATAACATCTAGGCCACAGTTGTGTTTCAGGCCCAGAAAAGCAGAAATACCATGGCTGATATCAGGACCAGCTGTGATAACTAATAACCATCTGCCCTGACACTGACCAATCAGTGGAGATTATGACCTTAAGGAAACACATCTTGAAAACTGATGAATATTCTATTGAAATCCCCCTCTGAGACCTCCAGACAAAACCCCTTAAGAGGAAGGACCCCGATCTTTCTCTCTCTCTCCCTCTCTCTGGAGCACACCTGCTCCTTCCCTCTCTCCTTACCATAAGCCCTTTCTCTTTAATTTCTTTCTTCTAAGCTCCAAGGGCCCTTCCTTTGCCTCTGTAACTTATTTCCTGAGCCCACAGCCCAACTGGCTCACTTCTTCCATGGCTCACTTTAAAAAAACCACCCTATTGATTTCAGAGAGGAAGGGAGAGGGAGAGAGAGATAGAAATATCAATGATGAGAGAGAAGCATTGATCGGCTGCCTCCTGCATACCTTCTACTGGGGATTGAGCCTGAAACCTGGGTGTGTGCCCTGACCTGTAATCAAAATATAACCTCCTGGTTCATAGATCAAAACTCAACCACCCAGCTGCACCAGCAGGGCCATGGCTCACTTCTTCTACCCCTGTGATTTTCTAAATAAGCTTTTGCTTGTATTTGAGTCTTGACTCTGAATTCTTTCTTAGCCAAAACTCCAGGACTGAGGTCTAACATCTGGTGCCCTTAACCATTAACAAACTGATATTTTTAAAGTTTGTCTTCTAAATTACTTCTAAGGTCATTTTGATGTCTTTCCTCTATTATAGAATGACTTGTTTTATAAGCTCCTGAGACCAGGAACAATGTCTGTGTAATTCTTTGTTTTTAACTCTACATTATGCATAGGGTTTTTAATAAAATATATTTGCTTGCCTCTACTAAGCAAGCAAGTTTCTTCTTCCTAGTTATCCTCTGATTATTTGACCAGTATATTCCTCAGTGTTTTTTTTTTGTATTTAGAGATTATTTTTGTAGACAGTTTTGGCCAGTGATTTATTTTTTATGGTTTTCTGTAGAATTATTTCAATATAAACATCAGAGAAGAGGAAAGAGGGAGCAAGGTGCCTGGTACATAGTAGTCACTCAAATATTTGTAAACTATGTTAGGTGCAAATAGTATGCAAGCCTCAGCAAAAGAGAAGAGGTATGAGATAAAGAGAAGGTGGGGGGGTAAAAATAGTCAACACTTATTATAATTATTGAATGTTCAAAACATACAGATGAGGAAATTGATGCATAAAGAAGTAAATAAATTCCCCAAGGTCATACTCAGACAGATTCACAACCTTTTATATAAAGTCATATATGTATCAAATTCTGAAATTGCCATGTTTTAGAAAGATATATGGTATGTGTACCATATCCTGTATAATAAAAGGCTAATATGCAAATAGACCAAACAGCAGAACAACTGAACAACCAGTCACTATGACATGTGCTGACCACCAGGGGGAGTGTGTGGACCATGGGGGGCATCAGCAGCAGGAGGCAGAGAGTGAAACATGGTGGGCATTGGCTGCAGCGGGATGGTGGAGCAGGTGAGGAGGGGTGCCAGACCAAGGTGGGGTGCCGATCGCAGTCATTGGGGCAAGCCTCTAGTGGTTACTGAAAACTCTTTGCTTCCATGCACCACGGTCCCACATGGCGCTTGTACCTCCTGCCACTACCAGTCCTGCTCGCACCCACTGCTGATGCTGGAGCTGCTGCTGGCACCAGCTGGAGCCAGGCCCTATAGCTCAGTGCTGTCAGCAGGTGCGAGCAGGGCTGCTGGCCCTGATGACCCCTGAGGGCTTCTCCACCTCCCCCTGCTCCTGAGTAAAGGATCCCTCTTTTGTGGCTGAAGTAAAAAATCTAATTTATCATCATTTTCAAAAGTTCAATGAGGCAAAACTATACCTCCCTCCCCTCCTAATTCTTATAGTAAATAGCCACATTTTCTTTTGTTTCTTTATTGGTCAAGGTATTACCAATGTGTCCTCATCTCCCAATAACCCCTAACCCGCCCCCGCCCCTCATGCTCTCATCCCCCTGTTGTCTGAGTCCATTGGCTTGGCTTATATGTATGCATACAAGTCCTTTGGTTGATCTCTCCCCCACCCTCCCTCTGGGGATCAACAGACCGATCGCTGCTTCTCTGTCTCTGGATCTATTCCTGTCCATCAGTCTATGTTGTTCTGTATATCCCACAAATGAGTGAGATCATGTGATATTTATCTTTCTTGACTGGCTTATTTCACTTAGCATAATGCTCTCCAGTTCCATCCATGCTGTTGCAAATGGCAAGAATTCCTTCTTTTTTACTGCAGTGTAGTATTCTATTGTGTAGATGTACCACAGTTTTTTAATCCACTCATCTGCTGATGGGAACTTAGGCTATTTCAAGATCTTAGCTATTGTAAATTGTGCTGCTATGAACATAGGGGTGCATATATCCTTTCTGATTGGTGTTTCTGGTTTCTTAGGATATGTTCCTAGAAGTGGGATCACTGGGTCAAATAGCCATACTTTAGATGTTTCAGTATTGTAGAGTCATTACCAGAAATGGTTAAGTAAATTTGTAAAAGTTCTGCTGTCAGATTATAATTATTATTTAGCTTTCTGTAATGTTCCCTGCAACTTCTGTTTCTGGCCTACTATTGCTCAGAGCAGGAACAATACTCTGGTTTTGTTGTTGATTGACTTATTAGGATCCTAGAAGTTTGATCTAGATTAAAATAGTGCGGGTGGACATAGAGAACATGGAGAAAGTCAGCAGGTTAAGTGAGCAAATTGCCACCAAATGGAGGATATGACCTATTTTTTATTTTTTATTTTGCAGGAAGGGCTCATAGCTGACAAGTTCATGAGAACACAGCAGTTGTTCAAAATAGAGGAATACAAAAATGAAATATCTGACAGCTTTGAGCTCACAAACCCTTATTTAAAAGCTGATTGGGCTATTTGTTAATGGATTTAGCACAAATGCTGTCAAATCTCTGGTTGAACTCCAAAGCCCAGGATTATTCTGTTATACTATGCTATTAAATTATGCTCAGTATCTTCTCTTTCATGTGTAATACATTTTAGAGTGGAGTGAGGGCAATCTGGCTAAACTCCATAATGATTTGAAATAAAAATAAAAAACAATGTATCACTTAAAGATTAAAGGCTTTCATTGTAGAAAGACCCACCAACATAGAGAAGACATTTTGTTTATTAATATAATTCAGTACTTTAACTTATCCAGATTATTTTCCAATTGTCAGGTAACCATAGTCTAATGCAAGAGTCATTAAACTTTTTCTATGGGGAGCCAGGTAAATATTTTAGGCTTTGTGAGACAGATGGTCTCTGTTGAAACTACTCAACTCTGTCATTTTGTCATAAGAGCAGCAATAGATACTGTATAAATGAATGGTCATGGCTGTGTTCCAATAAACTTTATTGGAAAAAATAGCTGGAGGGCTAGATTTGGCCTGTGAGTAGGGTGTAGTTTGTGTACTCCTAGTCTAAGTGACAAGAAAGAAACTCAATTGACTAGCTTGATTTTGTCAATGAGCTGTAAAAATCAGCATAATAAAACTTTGGGTGATAAGTAGTCAAAATGGAAACTACCAGAGCATCGTGAATTTTAAGCCCTATACAAATGTAACAAATTCATTTTCCTCTGATCCTCAAAGTCTTGCTCAGGTTCAGTAGTCAGGTTTGATAGACCTGAATATCAACAAAACCGTGAATTGTGATATCACATAGACATTTCTTTTCAAGCCCCACCTTTAATGTGCCCTTCCAACTACCACTTCACATACACACACTCTCACAAATGCGAACAACCCATGAAGACACACACAAACACACACATAGACACACATGCACACACAAACAAGCAAACAGTCCACACAGACACATACATCAATATTTCATGGCATAAAAACAATAAAGCAGAATGCTCTAGCCGGTTTGGCTCAGTGGATAGAGTGTCGGTCTGGGGACTCAAGGGTCCCAAGTTTGATTCCGGTCAAGGGCATGTACCTTAGTTTCGGGCACATCCCCAGTGGGGAGTGTGCAGGAGGCAGCTGATTGATGTTTCTCTCTCATTGATGTTTCTAACTCTCTATCCCTCTCCCTTCCTCTCTGTAAAAAAAATCAATAAAATATATTTTTTAAAAATAAAAATATAAAGCAGAGTAATAAAGATTGGCCATCCAATCTGGTGAAATGGGGACCACTGTACAAACCATTGTCTCCTCTACATTTTCAATGATCCTGACTTATTAATGTCTTTGTCTCCCTGATGTTCTCTACTGTGCTAGGATGCCACAGGATCCCATAGGAGAGAGAAGAAAAATTGGGGTTTGGATGGGTCATACATTAGGGTGCTTGAGGTGCTTATGGGAGATAGGATGATTTGGTACAACTTGATTTATGTCCATAGGTATGAATTATACACTAGTTTTATTTTTTACTTTCTAACAACAAATTACCTAACCAAGACAAAATGTATAAATGTTGCATCTCCAATATTGACCATGGAGGGCAGAATCCAGCAAACACTAAATTATGTTCTTTTTCTGTTAAAGAAAGCAACTGCTTGGATTATAGTTTGTATTGACTCCTTCTTTACTTAGGAAAAATACTCCCCTCTCTCAGTGCGTCATTTTTAAATCAACTTAGTGCCATGGGCCTTATTTTAATCATAAATATCAAGTATACTTATGAATAAATGTCAAGTGCACATACAAATGTCAAGTGAACTATCTGGTTCTTCATATCCTTTCCTACTGAAGTATACAAGATACCATACAGAAGACCTATGACTCAAGGATTCCAATTTTTAATGGAGTTTATTTTTGTGCTGAAGGCATAGTTATGTAGTTTGATATTATATTCACTATGCAGCCTCACAGTGGAATTGGAACCACTTTTAGAGTTGGAGTAAATGAACCACATACATGTTTATAAAAAGTTACGAAGTTACATAGAGAGTGCAAGACCTGTTGGTAAATTTTTTGAAAGAAAATAGGATTAGCAGGAAAAACAATTTCAAGGGAAATTGCTTGTGTGCCCATTGTACAATATTTTGAAATGACCTTTGGATTACCTACTTACTCATATAACTGGAACACCTTTGCCTTCTTCTAGTGAATCTTTTCTACTTATGAAAGGGGGAGCATGGCTCCAATTTATACTTACACAATTTATATATTTTATTGAAATAGATCCTTTTTCTCCAAACTCAATTCTTTGGTTTTTAATAAACATTCAAAGTTTTTATAGCATGTGCTGATTTTCTTGCACATGCATTCATTTCTTCCTTTGTCTATTTATTATACATTTACTGAATGTCTACTATGTGTTAGGATCTTAATGTAAACAACAGTAAACTCAAGGAGCTTATATTCCAGTGGAGGGAACAGATCTTAAATAATTAATCACCCAAGTAAATAAATAATTAAGAATTGTAGTAAGTGCTTAGAAAAAAATTACATTGTGTTCTTAGAGCTTTTAATAGAGGGAAAACTGAGCTGGTCCAGAATCAGGGAAGACTAAGGAAATGCCCACTGGGGATGAGATTGGAAAAATGCAAAAAGGTTCACTAGACAAAGAGTGGGAGGAAGAGTACACCACACAGAGAACTATAGATGCAAAGTTCTTGAAATAGAAAAGAACGCAGAGTGTTGAAAATAGGCCTAAGTCTCCTAGTGACCAACAGAGTGTGCAAGAGAGAGACAAAATATTCATTTCCTTATCAAATGCTAGTATTCTGGGAAAGCACTGTTCTGATTATTGAGCATATAATGAAAAACAAAATCCTTGCCTTTATGTAACTTACCTTCTAGTTGATAAGAAAGACCAAAAATGCATCACTTGATACTAATTTCTTTACCTAGGTGATAAAAGCTATGAAGAAAATGAAGCTGGGTGGTCAAGGAAGGCTTCTCTGAGGAGGTGTCATTTGGGCAAATAGGAGACAGTCAAATAAATATCTGGGGTGAAAAGTTCCAGGTAGTTAGATCAGCCCATTAGAAAATACCTGGGAGAGAACCAAGATGGCGGCATAAGGTATATACCTAAATGTACAGCCTCCCACATCCATATTAAAAAATACAACTATAAAGCTAAATAGTCATCCTCCAGAACCAAGATAGTGGAAACTTTACAACTAGAAGGCAAAAGAAAGAGTGCATTGAGACTGAGTAGAAGCTCTCGGGGCCAAAATTGAGAGGTATGAATGCATGGGCGAAACGGTGGCCACACGGGTGAAATGGTGGCGGTGGCGGCACCTGAGTTGGCGTCTTGTAAGGGATTACAAGCTCCAGGGTCGCAGTGAACTCGGTGCGGGTGGTCTGGCAACGGGGCGGAAGATGAGTGGCTTCTAGCAGAGCTGTTCACAGTGATCACTGATGCAGAGACTCGGGGACTCGGGGGCACACAAGACGCCAGGGCATGGAGACACCAGAAATAGGAAAAGCCACTGAGCTGGCAGAGGGGAAGCCATCTTGGGTTGCTCCGCCCCAGTGACCCTGAGACCCTGCCCCACCCAATTTACAACCCCACCCAAGCTGTGCGCCTACATGCCTACAGCCCAACCTAACAGACTGCAGCTGAGACAGAAAACACCACTCTATAAACGAAGGGAAGCAGCCAAAATGCAGAGACAAAGAAACAGATCAACAAATGACAGAAATGGAGGAAAGCAAATGACTAGATATAGAGTTCAAAACTACGGTTTTAAGGTTTTGCAAGAATTTTCTAGAAACCACTGATAAACTTAGTGAGACCCTCGAGGATATGAAAAAGGACTAACTAGAAATTAAGCATACACTGACTGAAATGAATATTATACAGAGATCCAACAGCAGACTAGAGGTTTACAAGAATCAAGTCAAAGATTTGAAAAACGAAAAAGCAAAAAGCACCCAATTGGAAAAAAAACAAAACAAAAAAGAATCCAGAAGTGTGAAGATAGTATAAGGAGCCTCTGGGATAACTTCAGGCGTACTAACATCAGAATTATAGGGGTACCAGAAGAAGAGAGAGAGCAAGATATTGAAAACCTATTTGAAGAAATAATGACAGAAAACTTCCCCTGGTGAAAAAATAGACTTACAAGTCCAAGAAGTGCAGAGAATCCCAAACAAAAGGAATCCAAGGAGGACCACACCAAGACACATCATAATTAAAATGCCAAGGGCAAAAGACAAATAGAAAATATTAAAAGCAGCAAGAGAAAAGCAGTTGGTTACCTACAAGGGAGTACCCATACGACTGTCAGCTGATTTCTCAACAGAAACTTTGCAGGCCAGAAGGGAGTGGCAAGAAATATTCAAAGTGATGAATAGCAAGGACCTACAACCAAGATTACTCTACCCAACAAAGCTATCATGTAAAATTGATGGTCAGATAAAGAGCTTCACAGACAAGAAAAAGCTAAAGGAGTTCATCACCACCAAACCAGGATTACTTGAAATGCTGAAGGGCATTCTTTACGACGAGGAGGAAGAAGAAAAAGGTAAAATTAAAAAAATATGTACAACAAAGGGACAACAAATACATATCTATCAACCAGTGAATATAACAATTAAGTCAATATAAATATCTGATGAACAGAATAAACTAGTGAATAGAATAGAAGTAAGGGCATAGAAAGGGAATGGATTGACAAATCTCAGGGGGAAGCGGGTGTGAAGGGTATGGGAAGAGACTGAACAAAAATCTTAAATCTCTGGATGAAAACAGTGGTGGGGGTAACGGCACAGGATGGGGGGAACCAGGTGGAGGGGAGCTATGGGGGAAGAAAAAGAACATCTGTAATCTGAACAATAAAGATTTAATTTTAATAAAAGAAAATACTTGGTATGTTTTGTTTTTTTTAGACTTTAATGTTCTTGGCAACCTTAAAAGGCATATACTAGGTAACTTGTGCTAAATTTGTAACTTATACATGTAAGGATAGGATTTAAACATGTCTTTATATTCCTTTTTCCTTCCCATTATATGATACTGCTCATTTAGAGAATGATTTTAAGCATCATCCCTATATACACAAGTCATTTAATCATTTGTCACAATTGTCACATCTGAGAGAGGACATAATCCTTAACATGGATGGAACCCCGAGATGATGTTAATGAAGGCATTCTCACCTTTTTGTTTTGGAGAATACTACTTTGGGGCCTCATATGAGGAAAGTGCATGCTTAGTGTATGGTCTGTGGTATGTTTGGAAATCATTGTGTAAGACACAAAGTCTGACACTAAAGGAGATTTAGGTTCTATGCTCTTTCTTTCATTCAATTAGTTGTGTAAATTTAGGCAAGCTCCAACCTTTCTAAGTTCCAGTTTCTTCACCTGTAATATGGGATTAATAATATCTTTCTTGTCTACCTCTCAGAGTTATTTTAAATATCCAATTAAAATGTCTCTACCTTCAAAATCCAGAATCCAGCAATCTTCACTTCTACCACTCTGGTCCAACTAAACAATAATTCTTTTTTGTCTTAGTGCAATAGCAACCCAACTGGTCTTCATTTTCCACCCTTGCCAACCTATCTGCCAACTCATTCTGAATGAAGCAATAAGAGTGATATTGTTAAAAGCAAGTCAGATCTTAGTGGTGTTTACTGTTATGTTCCAAATCCTTCAGTGGCTAATTAATTTCCTTGGAATGAAAGTCAAAGTCCTAATAATATCGGCCTATACATCTCTCCATGATATCTGCTCACCTACATTACTACACTAGACTCATCTCCTTATCTAATGCTCTCATTAACTCTACTCCAGTCTCCCTTGTTATTCCTCAACCACACTAGGAACAACCTCAACTCAAAGGTTTTTGCTTGCTCTTGCCTCTTCCAGCAACACCATCTGGGCAATGAACAACATGACTAACATCCACACTCCCTTCAAGTCTCTGCTCAAAAGAAGTCTATTGTGACCACCATATTTATTTTTTTTTTGTTAATCCTCACCAGAGGTATTTTTCCATTTTTTTAGAGAGAGTGGAAGGAAGGAGGAGAGACAGATAGAGAAACCTCGATATGAGAGCTCCAAACAGGGCTGGGGATTGAGCCTGCAACCCAGGTATGTGTCCTTGACCAGAATTGAACCTAGATCCCTTTAGTCCACAGGCTGAGGCTCTATCCACTGAGCCAAACTGGCTAAGGCATGACCACCCTATTTAAAATAGCAAAAACTTTCCTCACATTTCATACCTCTTTACTCTGCTCTACTTTCTTTACCATAGCATTGTCCATTATCTAAAACTAGAGGCCCGATGCATGAAGATTCATGCTAGAATGGGTCTTCCTTTCCCTGGCTGCCGGCACCACCTTCACAGCAGCCCAGAGCCACCTTTATGCCTTCCCACACTGCGTAGGGACCCAGAGAGGCTAAGGAAATGCGGGATGCCTGCACACAAGCATCCCACTCCATCCCCACTGCTCAGCACCTGCGTATGCAAATTAACCCACCATCTTTGTTGGGTTAAATTGCATACTCCTGATTGGCTGATGGGCATTGCGAAGGTATGGTCAATTTGCATCTTTCTTTTTTATTAGTGTAGATAATACATAGTTTACTTGTTTATATGATGCCCACATATATAATTTTTATCAACCAGGAAATTTTGAGAATGGAAGTGAGTGCTATTAAATTACATCAGGATAACAGTATAAAATGGAATTTTGTAATTTATGATAATTTTTAAATATTATAAGTCTCCTTTTATTGAGCTAACAAAAATAGTTATCTTTAAACTAGAGGCCCAGTGCACAGAATTCATGCACATTGGTGGATCCCCTCATCCCAGCCTGCACCCTCTTCAATCTGAGACTCCTCAGGGGATGTCCCACATCCCTCTCACAATACGGGACTGCTGGATCCTAACTACCCACCTGCCTGCCAACCTGATTACTCCTAACTACCCCCCCTGCCAGCCTGGTCACCCCCAATTGCCCCCCTGCTGAACTGATTGCTCCCAACTGCCCTCCCATCAGCCTGGTTGTCCCTCACTGCCCCCTTCCAGGCTGATTGCCCCTC
>PVJC01054784.1:0-10381 GCA_004026665.1 Murina feae | reverse complement strand
AGTCACAGACACCAACTTTGCAGCCGGACACAAGGACGCATGGCAGCTGCATGGACGAGGGGGGTGGCGTTGCAGGGGCCGGACCGGTCAGCAGCGGCCCCTCTGAGGGACAGGCTCGCGGGCAGGCCCTGGCCAGGGTCTGGCTGGGCCCAGGACGAAGGTGCCTGCTGCGGCCCAGGCCCTCCCTGGGGACCCCGCTCGGCCCCCCAACCAACTCCAGCCCCTCGCAGGCCTTTGCGGGGAGGAGAGGCCATCTGCGTCCTCTCGGTGTTTAATTGGGAATTAATATTCATGAGGCTCCCGGGGCTGCGGGTAATAAATATTCACGAGGACGCGGCTCGTCCTGCTAATGCCTGTTTGCGCAGCATCTATTATTCAGCTCCAGCCGGGAGGGGGCCTGCCCTGGGGTTCCTGGGGGTGCGGGGGAGACGGGCTTGAGTCTGTCCCACCGCTGGCCGCTCCCCACGGGGCTGCGCTGACCATCCACAGCCGGTCCCTCCAAGCACCGCACCACCCACAACCCGCAGAGGCCCCCTCGCTGCTGCCTGAGATGCCGCCTCCCCCGGGAAGCCCTCAGTCCTCCGTCCCCCGGCTGGCTGGGCTCCCCTTTGCCCACCGGCGAGGAGACCTCGCCCTGGCCGCTACCCCACCAGCAAGGCCCCGGGGCCCCTAGAGCACCCCGTTTTCTGACGGGAGGAGCCCCAGGACCCGTAGCCCTGCAGCCCGCACACCTCGTGCGGGGACAGGACGCTGTGGTGGGGCTCGCGCGCCCCCGCGTGGCCGGTGCTGGAACGGCAAGGCCTCCACCGGGGACGGGGCTGCGGGAGGTGAAGGGACTGTCCGTCCACAGCGTGTCCACTGTCCACGCGGCTCGCGGCTGGAGCATCGTCCCATCCGGGTCAGGGCGCAGACACGAACCCAACGCGAAGCACAAGGGGTGGGACAACACACCCATGTCCCTCTCTCTCCAGCTACTATCTCAACACACCCATGTCCCATCTCTCTCCCTCTAAAAATATCAATAGAAATATTTAAAAATTAAAAACCACACGGACAACAGTGTGGGAGTCGCCAGAGGGAGGGAGGGGTGCGGCAGGGCCTCGGGCGTGGGTGGTGAGGGCTGGGGCGGTGGGCAGACGCGCTGTCACCCCAACACATTCCGCCAAGACTAGCAAACTGCACCCCACCCGCCCTTCCCGGCAGAAGGGCACGCACATCAGCAAGTAAAGTCACCACGAGGGGAGACGGCCCAGCGCTCACGACCGGGCTCAGGGGCTGAGTGGCGACCTAGGAGCCAGGGGGTCAGGGTTCAATTCCCGGCTGGGGCACAGGCCGGCTGCAGGCTCATCCCCAGGGAGGGGCGCACAGGGGTCCTCCGATCCCTGATTCCCTCTCAGGTGGACGTTTCCACCTCTCTCTCCCTCTCCCTTCCTCTCTGACATCAGTAGAAATACATACTTTTAAAATTCACTCATAAAATTAACCGTCACAGCCCTGACCGGTGCGGCTCAGTGGATAGAGCCTCGGCCTGCGGACTGAAGGGTCCCAGGTTCGATTCCGGTCGAGGGCATGTACCTTGGCTGCGGGCACATCCCCAGTGGGAGGTGTGCAGGAGGCAGCTGATGGATGTTTCTCTCTCATCGATGTTTCTAATTCTCTATCCCACTCCCTTCCTCTCTGTAAAAAAATCAATAAAATTTAAAAAATAAAACTTAACAGTCACAGGTACCCAGCCTGCCGTCCATCCCAGGACATAATGGACTCAGCATGCCGGACCCCAGGGTCTTGGTAGCTCATCCCTGTGCCTGTGGCCTCTTGGGATGACAGAGGCGAAGCTGCTCACAGCCACCTGTGGCCGAGGTGCCCCTGTCCCCAGGCGAGGGCTGCGGGACGGCATGACCGCACCGAGGAAGCCACCCGATTTGCGAGGCTCACAAGACACAGCCCATGGCAGCCCCTCCCAGGGGACACCCCATGGCCACAGCCTCGGTGGGGACACAGGCAGCCTGGACTCGGCCGCAGCGAGCACCAGAAGCATTGGGTCCAGCGCCCCTGGGGCAGGGCCAGAGGCAGCCCCCACCCGCCGGCATCTGGGCTCTACTGCTTCCTGGTCTGCGAGCCTCCTCACTGGGGCGGCGGGTCTTGTTCTCTGGCATCTGGAGCAGAAAGCCCCGCAAGTCTTGTAGGAAATTAAATTTAGAAGCTAGATGCTGGGCTGGCAGAGACCACGCGGAGCTCGACAGGGCCGGGCTGAGGCAGCCACCGAGACCGCATCCCAGACGTTGACCTCTCGCTCCGGAACAGATGGTGAGAAGCTGTGGACGCCCCCAGAGCTGCCCCACCAACAGGCACAGCGGGAGTCCAACACGCCTCCTGCGCCAGATCAGAGAGTAAAGGGAGAGAAAACACAGGTAGGACAGCTCAGCACCACAAGTGGACAGGCGTGAAGGAGGAAGCGCACTCCTTTCCGATGCCAAGCAAGCGAAAGCGCGTTGGGGAGCCCCCAGAAAACCTCCCTCGGTGCCTGAGAGGGGGAATCGGCCGGCAGTGTCCCCTGCACATGCAGTAAAGCCCAACACTCGCCACCGAGAGCCTTTTAAAGTGCTAACCTCTCATCGCCTGGGCAGAGCAGCGCCCTCAGACCTGTTCTGCCACCTACGGGCTGGCTGGTCAGCTTCCTCACCTGCGGAGGGTCCATGCTGTCACCTGCACATCCTGTGTTCTGACGATGAAACAGGATCCAGCACCAAGAATATGCAACACACAGACAGCATACAGTGCGTGTCGGCGCCCCTCACTGGGGTAGCCGGAGCCACACACATTCTTCTGGTAAAGAGGAAAGAAAGCATCCAATTACAGGCTCTCTTGACAAATTTGATGATGAGGGTACTGCATTCCGGTACAGCCAAAGCGGCTCTCTGAGGACAATGAATAGCCGTGAGTGATATTTTTTTTTTTTTTTTTTTTTTTTGGATACAAAGTGGGAAGGGGTAAAGCTATGCTTTTCTTTAAGTAGATGTAAAAGGAAAACAAGGTCCCTCCCTCTCTCTTCCCCACCCCTTTTGAGTGGCATTTGAGTGACACACTTGTTACACTGTTGTTTGGGTTTTTTATAAGGAACATGTGTTACTTCTAAACTATAAAAGAGCAGAAAGGGATCAGGTAGCAGGACCACTCAGCATCTGCAGCCTAGGGCTCCTTCCACCAGACTCTTCAGTTTCCTCATCCATTTATTAGGAAAAATTCCAAGCACACAGCAAAGCTGAAAGAAGTGCTCAGGGACCTCAGCTACCGCCCGGAGCCCACGTCCCACATTGCCAGGTCTGCCCGCCCACCACCAAGCTCCCACCTCGCAGCTCCTAGTTTATATTTTCAATGCTTTTCATTGACTTTAGAGGGAGAGAAAGGGAGAGGGAGCGAAACATCAATGTGAGAGAGGAGCATCAATCTGTTGCCTCCCCTACATGCCCCGACCAGGGATTGAACCTGCCACCTGGGCCTGTGCCCTGACCAGGAAGGAAGCCCATGACCCTTTGGCGTCCGGAAAGATGCTCCAGCCACCTGAGCCACAACGGCCAGGGCTGGCCCATCCGTTAACACATTTCAAGTTGCGACATGAGCCCCCCCCCTTCAGCTCTTCCGCCGGGTCATTGCCGAGGCTTCACGTTTGCCTTGAGTCCGCTGTGTCTTTGAAAGAAACTGTGCATCGAGGGCGTGTCCTTGTCCTGACCCCTGGGGGTGAGCTGTGCAGCTGAGGGAAAGGCGCCGGGGGCAGGGGAGTGCTGAGTGGGCTCCGGCACAGGACGCCCAGCCCAGGGCAGGACGCAGGCTGTCCCAGTGCCCCCCACCCGGGGGGTAACGCAGCCAAAGGGCAAGGTGCCTGGGTGATGCTCCAGGTATGAGGCCGGAGGGGGCAGGGGATGCCCCTCTGGGTCAGCCACCCACTGTCACTGCAGGGCATCCCTTCGCGGCGCCCAGTGAGTCCCTGTCCCCCTCGCCCCGGGCTCGGGACGGCAGGCTCCGGCCACACAGGCCTCCTACAGGACGCCCACTGTGTGTAGGACTTCCCTCCTCGAGGAGCACTTCCCGGCGCACCCGTTCCTGCTGCGTTACCTGAGGGTAAAGGGTAGAGTGAGAGGCAACAGCGTTGGTTTGAGACCAATCAGAACATTCTGGAAGCACTGGTTCAGCAGAAGCCCAAATAGTGTCCAGTGAGGAGGCGAAAGCCCAGGGGTGATGATGGGGGAGGGAGGGGACAGTGACTCCCGCTGAGGGAGGGGACACCGTGCCCGTCACCCTGGAGAAGCTGTGCCGTCTCACCCAGGCCAGGGATCACCCATCTGCTCGCTGGTCACCTTTGCAATGTGTGCAAACAGCTGCCTGAGCTGCGGGGTTGCCCCGGACCCGGCCACAGGCTACATCCCAAAGGTCGGAGGCCTCAGGCGAGCAAGGCCGCTGCCCTTGTTTGATATTTGTATTGATTCCAGAGAGGAAGGGAGAGGGCGGAGAGAGAAGCATCACCGATGAGAGAGCATCACGGGCCAGCTGCCTCCTGCCCACACACACACGTACACACACACACACCCCACTGGGGATCGAGCCCGCAGCCCGGGCCTGTGCCCTGACCTCCTGGCTCACAGGCCAAGGCTCAACCACTGAGCACACCGGCTGGTCCGGCTCTGTTCATGTCATTTGTCTGCATGTGTCAGTACTTCAGTTTGGTAATGCATCTCGGGTTGGTCTTTGAACTACATCCCACAAAACCCAACTATCAGGGTGGCTGAATACGCAGCAGCGCCGTCCGCTGTGAAGGAGAGGACTCTCCCGCAGACGCAGTGTCCCCTCTGCCTGTCTCTGCTCCCACTTTGCCCACAGGGTTGTGCTTGAGAGACTGTCGGGAACCACCCACCACACTTTCCCGCCGCGAAGCGCTGCCGGGAGCTGCAACATCACTTTTTATTCTTCGCTTCGGGGGCCGGCAGTTCTCTTCAAATGTCCGGAGGATTCCGTCCTTTTTACAATGATTCGCTCACAACTCATCAAAGCCACAGATCTAGATGCAAATAATTCAATCAAACACTTTGATTAGAAAGTCATCGGATCAGTGCGTCTCCATGGACGCGCATTTGCACTCAGTCCCTGTGTCCAGGGTGGGTTTTACTCGTTGTTAAAAACGTGCATTGTCAGCCCTGACTGGTGTGGCTCAGTGGATAGAGCGTCGGCCTGTGGACTGAAAGGTCCCGGGTTCGATTCCGGTCAAGGGCATGTACCTTGGCTGCGGGCACATCCCCAGTAGGAGGTGTGCAGGAGGCAGCTGATTGATGTTTCTCTCTCATCAATGTTTCTAACTCTCTATCCCTCTCCCTTCCTCTCTGTAAAAAATCAACAAAATATACATTTAAAAAAAAAACACGCAGTGACCTTGGAGCCCGCGTGGCTCGGTGGCTGAGGTCGGCCTGCTAGCCGGGAGGTCAGGGCACATGCGGGGTTGCTGGCTCCGTCCCCTGGGGGCGTGCAGGAGGCAGCCAGCGACTCTCCCAGCGTTGTTGTTTCTCTCTCTCTCCCTCTCCCTTCCTCTCTGACATCCATAAAAATATCTGTTTTTTAAAATGCGCCGTCCAGCCTCGGGCTGACTCCGACTTGGGGGGTGAGGGGGGCGTTGAAGCTGTTGTCAGCAGGAAGCAACTCCCCTCCCCTAAGTCCGGACGCAGGGACACAGGGAGTTGGTGACAGCGACTCCAAAACTCACTCGGGTGCGGTACCAACGCGGACTGTCCGCGCATCCATCTGCCGCGGGCCGGTGCTCCGGGTGCGAGGCAGGTGGGGTGCCCCCCATCACGGCGTCCAGGTGCTGGGCTTCATTCCCTCAAAGCTGGGAACGCCAGCCCAGCGCTGGGCCCCGAGTTTGGAGACACTCACCCCCGCGCCCTGATTGGGGACCACAGGTCGGTGCCGACGAGAGGTGATGCCGCCTCTCACCACCAGAGGGCGCGCCTCGCCCCCAAACGGACCAGCCCGGCGGCCAGGGAGCTCCCTGCACCTGCGGCCTGGGCGGGGGTGTCGGAGGCTGGGATCCCGAGCCTGGTGCGGCCTCAGCGCCACAGGACCGCCCAGCCGCGACCCGCCCCACCCCCTGGTTGGGAAGCAGGAGAGGGAAGCCGGGCGGGCAGAGGACCCCCAGGGTGGAGGGGTCATGCCCACCTGTCCCCCCTCGGATGCTCTGTGGAGCGGGTGCCCCCGCACTCCACCTGGCCGGCCCCGCTTGGACCTGGGATGGCACAGCTGTGGCAGGTCCTGCCCGGATCGCCCCTCGGGAGCAGGGGGAGGTGGAGAAACCCTCAGGGACGATCAGGGCCGGCAGCTGGGCACCAGCAGCAGGTGTGAGTGGGGCGGCGCTGGCAGTGGGTGCAAACGGGGCCTGAGCCAGCGGCAGGTGCAAGCGCCAGGCGGGACCGCAGGGCGAGGGAGCAAAGAATTTCCAGGAACCACCAGAGGCTCACCCTGATGCCAGCGGCCGGTGCCCCGCTCACCTGCTCCACCGTCCGCCATGGCCCACGCCCACCATGTTCTGTGTGCCCCCTGGTGGTCAGCACATGTCATAGCGACCGGTTGTTCAGTTCTGCTGCTGTTCGGTCTATTTGCACATTAGCCTTTTATTATATAACTGCAGCTAGTCCCCAGTATCCTGTTTCCGCCCCGAACAGGAAGGCTGGCTGGGGAAGGGAGGTTCTGGGGAGGGGAGAGCAAGACTTAGGAGTTGGCGCCAGGTGGGGAGGGTCTGACCGGCCCCTTGGGAAGCCAGACCCCCGGGAGGGAGGCCGCCACGTCCTTCCACCTGCAGAGGCGAGGATCAGCCAGGGGAGGGTGCCTGGCGGACAGCTGAGGCCCAGGTCCCACAGCGCTCGCCCACGGGGGACGTGGCCTGGGCCCCCTCCACGTGGTGCCTGTGGCTTCCGTGGCTTCCTGACCGCCCGCAGCTGTGGGAGCTGTCAGACCCGGAGTCGCGCTGTCAGCGGGGATGCTCAGTCTGTAGACAACAGCCCTGGCCGGCGGCTCCGTGGTGAGGGTGCCAGCCCACACACCCAAAGGTCTCAGGTTCGACATCGGTCCGCGTGCCTGAGCTGCAGGCTCGATCCCAGCCCTGCTCGGGCCCGTGCGGGACACCCACCCAACGTGTCTCTCAGGTCGACGCTCCTCCTCCCTCCCCCGGCTCCTTCCGTTCCGCTCCCGAAAAATCAGCGAAACAATACCGGGGAGAGAGCTAACAGCTTGTCTGTCACACACCGAAGAGCTCTGTGCGGAGGGCCCCCCCGCCCCCCGCCCCCCGCCCCCGGCGAACCCCGCGTGCCTTTTCTGTTTTGTTTTTCTGGTTCACCTGACAGTTGTGGGGGAGAAGCTGCGATGCCCCGATTACGTCACAGGCGCCAGAGGTGGGAGGAAGACACGACAGGCCCGTCGGGGAATGGCGTGAGCAGAAAGGCAGCTGAGGCCGATACATTCCCAATGTGTGCTGGAACTGGATTTGCGCAACGAGCGAGATAAGAACTGACCGCCCGCTGACCGCATCCTGCCTGCGTGACCTCTGACTGGGCCCACAGCCAGCCCCAGGCGCCAACGCTGCTCCTCCTCCTCCTCCTCCTCCTCCTCCTCCTCCTCCTCGGGCCTGCACGTGCCCCGGAGCGCCCCCCTCACCTCGTCTGCCCCCTCCTCTGCAGCCAGTGTCCGTGCTTTCAAACCACTCACATCTGTCTGCCCTGGCTGGTGCACTCAGTGGTTAGAGCGTCGGCCTGCACACTGCAGGGTCCTGGGCTCCATTCCTGGTCAAGGACAGGTGCCTGGGTTGCAAGTCCAATCCTGGCCCAGCTGTTCGGGGCACAGGTGGGGGGAGGCAACCGACGGATGTGTCTCTCACATCCATGTCTCTCCCTCTCCCCATGACCCCCTCCCGCCCACTCTCTCTAAAAATCAATGGAAGAAGTATCCTCGGGTGCAGGTTAGCAAACAAGCAAAAACACTTACCTTTTTCTCCCCCAAAACATCTGCTGGAAAGAGCCCGTGAGCTCCAGGCGGGTGTCTGCTCTGCCTGGTCTGCTGCTGGCGGCTCGGCCCGCGAACCCGGGACCTCCTGGTTCAGAGATGGGAGCTCTGCTGTTCTCGCTCTCAGCGCCACGCTGAGTGGAGGGGCGAGGGGAGCGGAGGGGCGAAGGGAGCGGAGGTCCTTGGCTGTTGGGTCCTGGGCAGCTCTGGTCCCAGTGGAGCCTGAGTTTCTCATCACAGGAAACAAAGGCGGCGAACGACAGAGCAAACGCGCCAGATGAGACCGACTTTCCAGGGAGATCCGTGGGGCCGCTGAGAAGGCCTTAATGAGGGCCCAGTGCAGGCGAGTGCCCCTGGCGACACCCGCAGGGTGTCCCACCCCCATTCCCGCCGGCTTCACAGGGAGCTTAGGACCAGGACAGTGAGGATAAGAGTGACTATTCAGCCTGGCCAGTGTGGCTCAGTGGACAGAGTGTCGGCCTCAGGACCACAAGGTCCCGGGTTCGATTCCAGTCGAGGGCACGTACCTGGGTCGCAGGCTTCTCCCGGGGCCCTGCTCAGGGCTCGTGCAGGAGGCAGCTCATGGACGTGTTTCTCTCACATCGATGTTTTTCTCTGTCTTTCCCTCTCTCTCCCAGTCTCTCTACAGATCAATGGAACAATATCCTCGGGTGAGAAAAAAAAAAGAGTGACTTTCCACATCCTGGACCCTGTGCACAGGCAAGGACGCGGGCTTCTCGGGGGGCCTCCTGTGGGGGACATTCCTTCCCACCCTCACCGGCTGCTGAGTGGGGGCTGGGCCAGACACCCGCTTCTATTTTTTTATAAATATACTAGAGGCCCGGTGCACAAAAATTTGTGTACTCAGGAGGGTGCCTCAGCCCGGCCTGTGCCCCCTCGCAATCTGGGACACCTCGGGGGATGTCCACCTGCTGGCCTGCCTGGCCAGCCTGGGTGAGGTGCTGATGGCTGTTTGCAGACTGGCCAAGCCTCCCAGTGGGGACCCTCACCCCATGGGGGTGTGGCCATCCTGGGTGAGAGGCTGAGGGCCGTTTGCAGGCTGGCCACAGCTCCCATTGACCCAAGGTCCCAGTGAGGCTGGCTGGAATCAGGTTCTGGGGTTTATTTATCTCCTATAATTGAAACTTTGTTGCCTTGAACAGAGACTACAGCCTGCCTAGGCAGACAACAAAGCCTCCTGTTTGCTTCAGCTCTGTGGCTTCTATAATTGAAACTTTGTTGCCTTGAGGGGAGGCCACAGCCGGCCTAGGCAGGCAGTTTCCTCCATTGCTGGCCTCCTGTTTGCTCTAGCTTCGTGGCTGCCGGCTGCTATCTTGGCTGTGTTAATTTGCATATTGTTGCTCTGATTGGCTGGTGGGGCATGGTTTGGCTGGTGGGCGTGGCTTAGGTGTAATAGAGTGTGGTATAATTTGCATATTACTCTTTTATTAGATTAGATTTTTATTGACTTCTAAAGGGAGGAAGAGGGAGAGAGAGAGAAACATCAATGATGAGAGAGAATCACTGATTGGATGCCTCCTGCAAGCCCCCCATTGGGGATCAAGCCCCGTAGCCCAGGCATGTGCCCTGACCAGGAATCAAACCCGGGACCCTTCAGTCTGGAGGCCAACACTCTATCCACTGACCCACAGCAGCCAGGGCTGCGATGCCTTGGTGTGCACCCTGAGCTGCCCCACCCTGACTGCCACTGCCCAGGAGGCTGGTGGGAGGTGCCCCCGCATGGCCACTGCGGCCCCGGCTGGGTGCTGAGACCAGGCCGACACTCCGCCAGCAGCTGGGAAAGAAAAGCCTAGTGTCCCAGGGCTCCACCCAGGAATGCAGCCCGTTCCCCTCCCACCCCCATGCAGAGCAGATGACTTCCAGGACAAAGGCCTTCTGTCCCTCTGGCCAGGTGACCCCGTGTTGACATGGGAGCTGAGAAGTGGCAGCCTTGGAGGGTGGGCGGCCACAGCAGCTCCCATGACCCCCTCCTGCTGCAGAGCCCCCCACTTCCCCCTAAACCCAGCCAGAGCACCTATGGAGGGGAGACAGTTGGCCCCTGGCTGCAGGGCCCGCTGATGAGAATGACCGGGCACAGCCCTCTGAGAGCCCAAGCTGTGAACGCCTTCTCTCCTCCAGCTTCAACATCCATCTCTCTGATCATTGGTGTCGACCAAAAAGGGCCACAAAGGGACCTTCTGATGCGGTAGAAATGCCCTCCATATTGCTCAGGATGTGAATGAAGGAGTGAATATATGGATGATTGTATGGATGTTGGATGGATGTTGGATGGATGAATGAGTGATGGATGGATGGATGGATGATGGATGGATGATGGATGGAT
>PVJC01054783.1:0-10399 GCA_004026665.1 Murina feae | reverse complement strand
CACGAATTAGGTTCAATATATATTTTGACTAAGAAAGAAGGGAATGAGGAGAGGCTCTGTGAAAACTGCAAAGAGCTATCTGCATGTAAAGTATTACAATCATTCCTGCATCATATCATCCATCTCCCTTCACCTTTAATAACCACTTGCTCCTAAATCCTCTTTTCCAGCAGTCAGCCAGGGATGCCTGCCAACAAGTCATGTCAGCATATCCAGAAGCAAGCTCATCATCTCTCCCCACAGCTGGTAAGTAACCTCTTTCCCTCTTATGAATTCCCGTCACATTGTGTTTATCACTTAAAGTGTGCAGAGAACATTCTAACTCCCTCCTCTCCCCTATAGGAAAACAGAACCCTCGCAAGCTGATACTATTTTAAAAATCTTTGTAGCTCTCACAACACATGTAGAATTTCACTCAGCATAGTATGAACTCAACTGAATTTCAACTTCTCGCAGGTGAGCCCATATCCTGATCTGGGTGGTTAGAGCTATCATCCTGGGATGCTGATGACATGAGTCCCTCTTACCTCCTTTTATACCTTGAATATGCCCAGGAACAACAAGACATCCTCATTGAGATGAACCCCCAGAAATAGCAGGTGCAGAATGCTGCTACCCAAAAAGGCAACATATGAAAGACCAGGATCCCCTGTGGGATCACAGAGCAATAGTATTTGTTTGCCACTGATGGAAAATGAAGAAGTTGAAGACAGTTCTTCCCCAGGTACAAGAGAAACTCAATCCACACCTGAGCTGCCCATGACATTTGTTCCTTTAGTAATAATGACTATCATCCAAAGGATGATTGGCCCTAAAATTGCCCACAGTGTACAAGGTTTCTATTTGTAAGAGGTCAGACCTCTTAAACATAGTTGTTCAGTTCCTGTAAAAAAAAGTAAACTAGGTTTTGCCAATATGTCAAGTTCCAGATAACGGTGATAAGAGAAAAATTCTGAGAGGTCTCACATTAAATTGCAGTAAGCTGAAGGGTGGGAAGAAGAGACACGGGGTTAGTTAACAGAGCCAGTGGCCAGAAGCCAAGGAAGGCCTGCTCAATATTCCTGAAAGTATGCTGAAACTTTGAATGATTGTCCAGATAGCTTATTCAGCCTTTATCTAAAAAGGGATAGACAAGCATCGATCAGACCGTCAAACCTCAGAGGGAAAAGAGGGGAGGGGAGGGGTAAGGGGGAGAGATCAACCAAAGGACTAGTATGCATGCATATAGGCCTAATGAATGGACATAGACACCAGGGGCGGGGGGAGGTGGGGGAAGGGCATGAGGGGGGGCTAGCAGGGGCAATGGAGAAACAAGGACATATATCTATATATATAAAAGCCCTAAGTAACTGTTACAGTGGAACAACCAGAATAATTGGGATGACCAGTCACTATGACATGCACTGAACAGGCAGGCAGGCGAGTGGTTAGGAGCAAGCAGGCAGGAAGGCAGTGGTTAGGGACAAACAGGCAGGCAGGTAGGCAAGTGGTTAGGGATGAGCAGGCAGACAGGCAGGTAGATGAGTGGTTAGGGGCGAGCAGATAGGCAGGCAGGGATCAGGCCTAAACCAGCCATTGGATATCCCCTGAGGTGTTCCAGATTACGAGAGGGATGTCCAACTGCTGGATATCCAACTGCAGGGATCGGGCCTAAACCAGCAGTTGGACAACCCCCGAGGGATTCCGGATTCAGGCTGGGCTGACCACCCCCCCTCCCCTGTGCAAAAATTTTGTGCACTAGGCCCCTTAGTGTAATCAATAAAAAAAAAAGAGCAACTCTCCAATTAAAAAATAAAATAAGTAAACATAAAAAAGGATAGCCAACCACCCTCTGCTTCACTGCCTTCTGCTCACTCACGAACTTTCTGGACTAGTGCCCACAACCAATCCGAAGGAGCAAACACTTCTTCCTCAGGGACTAGGAACCTATCCCAGAACCACCCTTCTCCTTCCCTTGCCCTCTTTAACTGTAGCCAATGTAAACTCTTTCAAAACCACTTACATCTTCCTTCCCCAAACTCATTATATCAGACAGCCCTCCACCCCAGGATGGCCAACCTGTCTGTTTTCTCCATCATCCCAGTGGCTGACGGTTAGGGCACATGGCCCAGGTCCTGGTCCCTTTCCTGGGTGGCAATGCACCCTTTCTTTCAGAAAAACTTTCTGCTTTGAAGGTTTTTAACAGCAGCAACACACTTTGCGTGGTTTTTCTTACTGCCAAAAGCCTTCAGGGCTGTAAATCAATAAATATTATGATGGTGGCCCTTCATTTTTTCAAGGAAAGTGTGCAGCCCTCTGTGTAGGTCATTCAGATGCTTACGTCAAACTCATTCAGGGCCGCAGCCAGCTCGCCGATGCCCGTGTGGCCCTTGGCCTCGTCCGTGGGTGAGGTCGCTTGAGCAGCATTGGAGATGCCGGCAATGGCCTCCTGGACTTGTTTGAACACATAATCGCGATTGGCTCTTGTGGCGGCAACATCTGGGTGGCGCAGGAAGGCTTGGGAGGCCGTGTACAGCATCGTGGCGTTCTTCTTCAGGGCCCCTCGGGCGGCGGCCATCTCGTCCCGACAGTGGGGATCCTTCAGCTCCTGTGTGTGCAAAACATGAAACCTGTCACATGCATGGCATTTGCCATTGAAGTGTTTGCAACCGAACTTGGAGCGCGGACAACCATGGTGAATTTTTGGAAACATCTGCTTGCCCTTAGACTCTCTCTAGATGCCAGGACTTTATACATAGTGCCCCTTTTCTATGTGAAATGTCAGAGCATCCCTCCTACACCCTAGCCTTTCAGCTAATGGGGTCCATTCTCCTAGAGCCCACCCCTCTTCCTGCCCTCTAAGCTGCGCCCCCTTCTATCTGTCCCACAGACAATATTCCTTCCCACCTTTCACCCTCATTCTTTATTAGCTCTCTTACTTCAGCATGTGTCTCCCTCCTGTACTAGCTGTCCTGGGAGATGGAGGAGCCCTAGCTGTCCTGTGCAGGTGGCTCTTGAGTTGTCAGCAGTGTCTGGCCCTAGAAAGCATGCCAGGCATGTTGCTGAAAGAATGCAGAACCTGAGCCACCAACCAGGTAAGCGGCTTGCCTGGATCCGGCTTAGTCATCAGCAGCTGGGAAACCCAAACTTCACTCCAGGTATGAACAGGGGGAAATCAAACTCCAGATTTTTGTTCAGTGCATGACTGCCACTTCATATCATTTTCACAACAGGGTTCATTTTTTTTTCCCTCTTAAACTGCCTTAATGGCAGCTCACTCAGTGAGTTTAGGGAATAAAAAATAGGATTTGCTTTTCTGGTTTGGGATATCAAAATAACACCACGGGGGCATCACTCTATTTTTAGCTTTAAGGGGTCTGCTAAGAAAATTTTCCCAAACATGAAAGGCAGCGCTGTCTCTAAGAGCCGTTTAGGGTTGCCGGCTGAGTATCTCTGGCAGAATATTTTCCAGCTTCAAAACATCATTAAATAGTATATGATCTACTGGGGCATTTTGTTTTGTGTTTCCTATTTGCTCATTTAGTACATGACACGCAGATGACCTGGCCACAATGAACTGCATCTTCTCCTTTATGCATCAGAATAATTCTGAGATGAGCACATTCTATCTAATAACTAGGACTATCCAGACAAACTGACAATAAGCAACTGAACCATCTGTCCTCCTTTGCTTAAAATAGCGATTTCTGCCAGCCAACACAAATTCGGAATCGGGATTCTTTATTTTTAGCCCTAGGTAAGCAGGCAACAAACATGAGAGTGTATTCTCCAGTAACCATGCAGGCAGCACAGGGAGGAGCTGGCTCCCAGCCGCTAGCAAGGCCTCATTAACCTCAGGACACCTGGTCCTCAGGTTCCATATTTCACTCCCGAGTACTATGCTGAGGGGAAAAAAAGCCTGAATATGGAAATGAGAGATCCCAGGTAGAAAATTATTAGTTATCTCCATAAAGATACTTGAGAAAGCATTCTTTAATCACACACACACACACACACACACACACACACAAAACTGACAACAATCTAAATGTTGAATCATGAAAACTGGTTAAGGAAACAACTGAAGCATTAATTTGATGGTCTATTTATGTAGATATTAAAATACGTTTCCAGAAAAGCAATAACATAGATCATATTTATAAGATATATCACAAAGCAGAACAAAATATGCATACTTTTATGCAGGGAATGATTGCAAATATGTTAAAATATAAAGATTAATACAGAAAGGCAAAATACCCGAATATACCCACCATTTTGTGAGGGACTGGGTGTTATGTGCTTTTCTTTCATTTCTACTATTTTTCTAAATTTTTCTTAAAAAGTCTCAACTAGCACTTAAGTAAAAGCAAAAGTAATAATAAAATAAAAGCAAATAATGTTTATGGATAATCTCTTAGGAATATCTTATATGTACCCAAGGATTTAATACCCATTCGGTGCTTCTCAACCTTCTGGCGCTTTAAATACAGTTCCTCCTGTTGTGACCCAACCATAAAATTATTTTTGTTGCTACTTCATCACTGTAATGTTGCTATTGTTATGAATCGTAATGTAAATATCTGATATGCACGATGGTCTTAGGTGACCCCTGTGAAAGGGTTGTTTGACTGCCAAAGGGGTCGAGACCCACAGGTTGAGAACAGCTGCCCTAACCTCATGCATTCAAATCAACATCAGGTCCTAAGTGGTCCATTTCAAAATAAATGGACTCCCTATCACTTTCTCCATTCCCGCTGCTACCACACTAACTGAGCCACCGCAGCTCGTACCTGGACAACTCTAGCCCCCTCTCAATTACAACCGGTTTCTGCTCTTGCACACCACCCCCCTTTTTATAACATAGAATGACATTAAGGTGCACCTCTGAGACATGATCCCAAACACTGAACTACTCAAGTCCTCTCCACTCACAGTTAAATCCAAACACTCTGCAAGGCTCTGCGTGTCCGGGTCCTGCGTATCATACTTCCAGCCTCTCCCAGGGCCACTGAGATCAAGATTCAACGTACTGTTTTCCAGTCGTTTAACAAGCCAGTGGCTTTCGGTTTGGGGTCTCACACCTGTGCTTCGGAACAACTTCAGTCCCACCCACGTTCTCCTGGGGCTGCGGCACAGGATTCCACGTGCACAAAGAATTCTGCTGATGACGCGTCAACGAGATCACGTGTGTGTGCCTGGCGCCCAGGCTTTGTAAGCTCTTTGGGGGCAGGGACTGGATGGATGTTGGTCAGCTTTGTACCAACAGCATCATCCCTGTCTGGCCCAGAATGAACACTCGGCAAAGGTTTGTTGACTGGAACTTTCTAGTTGGTCACAGAAAATTTTAGAAAAAAAACAAATTACTAGGAATTGCCTTTTGGGAGGAGTCAAGAGGATGAGTGGACATGATTTTAACCAACAACTCCACATTTGCAATTTTTTTTGTCTCCCTGGGAAGAAAAAAAATATTTGGGGGAACAAAAGTCTCATGGTACCTAATGAGTAAATAGAGCTGGCTGAAATTGATGGTAATATTTCTAGATAAAGGAGGGGCAGAGAGCACCCCAGGTCAGCCATCTTCATCAAAGTGACTCGCTCACACCTGCGCTCCCCCTCCCCTCTGCATTCCTCTTTCTTTCGCCTTTCCCCTCATTTCCTTAGTTTCCTTCCTCTCATTCATGAAAGTTGCACTCCACACCCTGCACATCCTGGGTGAGCCTATGCATCCGGCGTCCACGGGGCTGGGAAATAAAAAGTGAGGGCAAAGGGTGATGTCCAGGGAGTGGCCAGAGCACCACACCACAGTTTTGAATTTTTTATTTGACTGGGAGGATTTCCTAGAGTGAACAAAAAGAATGTGGTGGGGCTGGCTAGGGGGTTCCCACTAAGGAAATAGAAGACCTGAGACCTCCCCCAGGTAGTCAGGGGCCAGGCAGCACCCCAGGGCCCCTGGTGGTATCAAACTGGCCCAAGCAGGAGCTGTTTTTGTGACCCCAGGTCCTGAGGCTGTCGCTAATTTGATGGCCAGCAGATGCAGCTGACCCGCTGTCCAGGCCAGCAAAGCCCCGAGGTTACTGAGCTCACACATCCACTCCCCGGCATCTCCGGAATCTTCCCCACCTGTTGTCTCCTTGCTGCTACGTAGTTAAGTTTCACCATCTCTTTCCCAAATTCTTTGAAGCGGTTTGCAAGGTCTTGCTCATTTGTAGCATTTTTGACAGCTTCCAGGGCCTCCTCCACCTGAAGTGATAAAAAACACACACAGACATATTTATGCCTACATAGTATTTAGATGTGTTACACTTGTTGGAATGGGTAGTTCATTTTTAAAAAGCACACACACTAATGTATTAATATTTAATACATATGTCTACATAGACTTAAATATGTAATTAACATGGGAGATGATCCTTAACAAGCACTTACAATCAGAAGAATCATTTGTCCAAGGATTGTAGAATATTTTGTAAATAAGAAATAACAACTGCTGAACTCTGGGAGTCTATAAAATACAATTTTTTTTTGTATTTTATTGAGTTATTGTGATAAGGAAAACTGACTTCTAATTTTGAGAAGTCCCATAAAGGAAAATATGTATATATATATTTTAAATGTGGGATTTAAAACTATTTCTAGAAATCTTCAGAGGAGGAAGTGGTTGGCAAACATAACCTGAAGGAACTCCCAACCTGCTAAAAAAATAAAAAAAACAACACAAAAAAACACGGAGAGCTGGAATATACGAGCCGTTTTCTTGGCAACAGCTCTGAATCTGGAATGAACAAGGCTGTGATTTTGAACCAAATTTACACCTTGCCCGCCAATGGAAAGAGGAGTTATTGAGCCTCAAGAAGCAAGTGAAATTGATGTTTTTATTGCCACTGACAGTGGCATCAACTGGGTTGAACATACTGACAGCACCCACTATGCTGCTTCCAGATTCTCGCACATTGCTGTCTATTTTTCCCCGCTGTGGCCTTGAACTTGAATTATGAATTTCACTAAAAATTCCTTTGTAAACGACTTGAGGATTCGAGAGGTACTAAAGTTTCCTCCCCTCCAGAGTGATCTTAACTTTAAACGTGATGTGAAGGTTTCCACAACTGGTAACCCTTTAAGGTTTTAATACCTGTAGACTCAATTAAAATTAAAACTAAAATTAAGATTATTATGATAAACTAATCCACTAAGTCCTTGTCAGTAAGACTGCATCCTTGTAGAACTAGCCAAGAACTTTTTCAGGAGAAATAGCCAAGAACACAACCCTGAGTAAATAAGACTTAAGACAGCTGCATGTTTACAATTTCAAAACTTCTCAGCTATGGCCCTAGCTGGTTTGGCTCAGTGAATAGAGTGTCAGACTGAGGACTGAAGGGTCTTGGGTTCCATTCCAGTCAAGGGCATGTAGCTCCGTTGTAGGCTCAATCCCAGGCCCAGGTTGATGGATGTTTTCTCTCTCTCTCTCTCTGTGTCTCCCCCCTCCCTTCCACTCTCTCTACAAAAATCAGTGGGAAAATATCCTGGGGTGAGGATTGACAACAACAAAAATTCTTAGTTATGAAGGGAGCCTGGCAGAGAGACAGCAACTCACAGGCTTCTGAGAGAGGCAGTAGAAAAAGGAAGGTGGCTGTAATGAGAAAGGCCGAGAGCACGTGGGCTGCTTGCAGAATTCTGATTGGCTCTGGTAATCTGAACCAAGGCTAAGGACAACATACAGACAGCTGATTATTTGACAAGAGCAGAAATACAAATGACTAATAAAACGGCTGGGAAGCCACAGATTAACACAGTTTTCAGCTACAGAGATACATTTTTGTTGAAGTTCACCACAATGGCAATGGTGACTGATCCAACTTCCTTATCAAGTTTCACTGACTAGAGGAAGAGAATAGTGTATGCATTAAAGATTTCACTCCATTGATAGCATTCAATTTATTAAATAGACTAATTAATTTCATTAAAGAAAAAGTTGTAGCAAGGGAAGTTCCTGAGCATGGTAGTAATCTAGACTCCATATAAAATTTAATGTCTATTCTCACCTTCTATGGAAATTCTGCGTTTTTTCCTTCCTAATTGTAAACATAGAAAATGAGAATTTGACTCCTCAATGTTAGCATTTTACAATCCCTATCCAGATTCTAATAAGACTCAAGAAAAAGAAAGATATGTAGTTGAAAAAGGGACTGCTGTGTATTGGGATGCTTTTAGGGATCAAAATAAAATCTCATTTTATGGTAAGGAATGGCCCATTTAAAGCATTTTTATAGTTTAACTAGAGGCCCCATGCATGAAATTCATGCAAAAATAGGCCTTCCTTCCCCCCAGCTGCCAACATTGTCTTCTCTCCGGCACCCGGGGACCTGGGCTTCCCTCACAGCCCTGACTTTATCCTGAAGGACTAAAGGACTGAAGGACATCCAGAAGGACTTCCATTCTAATTAGCTTATTATGCTTTTATTATTATAGATGAGAAACTCCTATTTGAAATCATTAAAATAAGAGCTCAGTGATGTCTGGCTTTCTAATGGGCTTATAATCATTAAAGTAGAATCAACATCAGCACGAGAGGACAGCCTGAGCAGATAATTTGTTCCTTCTGCTTATTTCAGTTGTAAGTTTTTTTCTCAGGAAATAAAAACTGGTTCCAGGGAAGAGTAAAACAATTATCACAGAGAGAGCTAACAAACCTTAGATTTCTTTCCTAATATATATCCTCCTCCTCCTATGTAATAAAAGGGTAATATGCAAATTGACACTAACAGCAGAATGACTGGGAATGACTGGTCACTATGACACACACTGACCACCAGGGGGCAAATGCTCAATGCAGAAGCTGCCCCTGGTGGTCAGTGCACTCCCACAGGGGGAGCTCTCCTCAGCCACAAACCAGACAGACAGCTCCCAGTACAGCGGTGGTGATGAGAGCCTCTCCTGCCTCCTGAGCAGTGCTAAGGATGTCCTACTGCAGCTTAGGCCTGCTCCCCACTGGCAAGTGGACATCCAGGGCAAGTGGATATAAGAGCTGTCGCACTGCCAGAGGGATGTCTGACTGCCAGCTTAGGCTTGATCCCCTGGGAAGTGGACCTAAGCCAGCAGGTGGACATCCCCCAAGGGTTCCCAGAGTGCCAGAGGGCACAGGGGCTGAGGGACCCTTCTGAGTGCACAAATTTTTGTGCACCGGGCCTCTAGTATATATATAAAACAGGTTTCTTATCTGTTGTCATTCAGACCAATTTGGAGCATTACTATTTACATGTAACTTACTTTCTCATTGGTTTTCTCTGAGAAATTCTGATGCTGGTTTGAATTTGTTTCTAATTCAATGAAATTCTTTTGAAAAGATACATCCATGATGGGGTCTGTGTACAGGATGACTTAGTCATACACAATTTTAATCTAGAAGGACCTGAGAGGTCACATGTGGAAAGTTCATATATAAAAAAATAGCCTCAGATCCCCTCCAAGGTACTACAGGAATGAAAAATGGCACCATAATCTGGAATATTGGCACACACACTGCTGTTAGACAACTAGATGATAGAGAAGGAGATCAAGATAGAGAAGAGATGAATGTCCAAGGGACATGAGCAAAAAAAGGGGGGAAATGTAGTAGAACAGTCACCGACACTTTTGCAAAATCAAATTTAATATAAAAATCAAGCATTGATTTTTGAACAGAGCCAATGACCTCTTTTTCCTTTAGGTTTTCTGGGGAAAGGAAAGTGGCTTTTATATGCCAAACAAGCACACATTTTTCCAAAAGCACACATTTTACACCTACCTGAGACCACAGCGATGGGCATGTTGGTAAGTGTGAGAGGGCTCAGGGTCAGATGGGTCTGTTTTGGAACCCAGCTCTGTCATTCCTTAGCTCTGTGATCTAGGGAAGCCACTAACCTTTCTAACCCTCACTGTCTTCATTTCTAAAATAAAGGTAATGTCTACATACTACAGAGGCTGTTGTATGGTTTATAGGAAATAAGAAATAAAGAAAAGAAGGTATATAAATGAAAAAAATACAAAATATATGGCTAATTAAGTTAAAGTATAAAATAAATATAAATGGGCCAAATGCTCTAATTAAAAGACAGAAACTTTCAGATTGGCTTTTAGAGAGATCCAACACTGTTATCTACAGAAGCCAATTTAAACAATAAGACACAAAAAATTGGAAATGAAAGAATGAGTCAGTCTGCACTAATACATTTGAAACCTCTATGATAATGGTAAATTCTAAAATACATAAAATACAAATACTAATAAAAAAAGAAATAGAGAATTTGAATATATCAAAGAATGTTATCAAAATGGAAATGGTAGCAAAGGACTTCCTCACTACCATTTCCTCAAATACACCAGGTATAATTTATATATATACTTGGAGCCTGGTGCATGAAATTCGTGCACTGGGTGGGGG
>PVJC01054782.1:0-10410 GCA_004026665.1 Murina feae | reverse complement strand
TTGTCGATGTAGTTGGCGAAGCGGTCGTTCAGCTCCTGCAGCTCCACCTTCTCGTTGGTGCGGGTGTTCTTGAACTCGGTGTTGATGGCGTCGGCCAGCGAGAAGTCTATGGAGTCCTGCAGCAGCCGCATACTGGGTGCACTGCTCCGCAGGCGCACGGCCGAGGAGCGCGTGGCGTACACGCCGCCCGGGGACGAGGAGTAGACGCTGCGGCTGGTGCTGGGGCGCAGCGAGCTGCCCAGGCTGTAGGCGCGAGTGGACGAGGTCACAAAGCTCCGGCTGGAGCTCGGCCGGCTGCCGGTGCCGGGGCCGCCGAACATCCTGCGGTAAGAGGACGAGGACACGGACCTGCTGGACATGGCTGCGGAGGGGACGGTGCGCTGGGCGGCGTGGACGGCTCCGGGCGGAGAGGCGAGCGAGGGCGCGGTGGATGTGGGCGGTGGGAGCGCTGCTGCGTCTCTGGCGCGGGGACCCCGGAGCAAGAGTAGCAGAGGATCGGACCCCGCCCAGGGCGCAGTTTTTATAACCTGTTACCTTCCCTCCCACTACCGTCCCAGCCAATGGGGACCCGGCAAGTAGCGGGAAGGGTGGGCAGGGGGTTGGGGCGGGGGTTCCCTGGAGTCTTCCTCCTCTCGTTAGCTCTGCTGCTGGGAACTAAGCACAGTCCCGTTACTTCTTGGCTGGACTAGGACTTTTGGGGGCTTTCCTGATGATGACCCGAGCTCCGCTCACCCTTGGGTCCTGAAAAAGGCGGCGGCGTCCAGTGGCGGGGGAACGCCCACAAACTGGATCAAAGGGGTCCCGAGCACCGCGCCAAATAGGCGTGGGAGGAGGCGCGCGGTGGGAGGGGCACGCGGCCAGCAGGCAGCGGTCGCCGGCCGGGAGCTGGCGAGTGGGTGGGGAGACCCGCGAGCAAAGGAGCAGGAAGAGGGGAGTAGGTCCCAGCGTATCGGAAGGCGCAGAGAAAGAGACAAAGAGCGCCCGAGATTGGAGCGCGAGGCGGTGGGCGCACGGCCCGGGACGCACCCAGAGCTCGGCCCCGCGCAGCCGTGTGCGCCGTGCGATTCGAAAGGGGTACAGCTTGGGCCCGCATACTTTTTCACCGTCTGGTTTTGGGGTTGCTGTTCAGAGACCTTAACAGGCTAGGTTCGGCTTTGGACCTCTGGAGCTGCTGGGCGGCGGCCCAAGACAGCCCAGGGGCATCGGGGTGGGGTCGCTGAGTCACTGGCTGTGAGTCACCGCGCCCTTTGCCTGCCGAGATTGCGGGCTGCTAGCGGTTTTTGTGAACCGTTAGGCGGGACTGACTCAGATCTCCCCGGGGCCCGCGCGCAGTTTGTCCCAAAGTTTTGCCCAACTTTAAGCTGGACCTCGGGTTTCTTGTGTGCGGTTCGGTTCGCCTGTAGGGGAGACTAGAGCGCCCTGAAGTTCTCAAGAACCCGCCAAAGACCGATTTTACTCCAACGTGCGGATTTCTCCTTAGCAAGAAATTTCTGCAGACCCTCCCTAGGCGTCCCTAGAGGGGTTTTTTTTTTTTTTTTTGCCAAGTTCCCTCCCATCCTTCCTTCCGGCCTCCTTTCATCCTCCCCCTACACACACACACACACACACACACACACACACCCTTGGAACCACACCCGACTTTGAACACTATCGAAAGTTCTGGGTGAAAGAGGAAACTCAGAGTCCAGTTTCAAAATCAAATTAAGTGATCACTGTTTTGTGTTCATGTGTGTGTGTGTGTGTGTGTGTGTGTGTCCGCGCTCCAGTGGGAGTCATTAAAAGTATAACCTGCGCCAATTATGGAAATAATTAGGTGTTGCTTTAAAACTCCAGTTTGATTATGAATGGCAATTATATAGCTCAAATGCCAGAATGTTCTTTGGTACTAGCTTTATGTGTTCATTTCAGTTCAGCAATGCACACTGCAGCATTCTAGTGACTCGACTGGAAAATATCACAGGTCATTCTGGCCTGTTTTTCAGAATTCGTGCAGATTAAACTGCAAAACAAGAAACTTTTGGTCCAGAGCACCAAGGCAGTGTTCAGATCCCACCGACCCGTTACCAAAACCTTTCTAGGTAAATCACTCAAGGGCTATTATTGCAGTGTTAATAACATGCAGAAACGAGTGCTTACCTTTAAAGGGAGGTGAAGACAGCAAAGGCAAGCCAGACTTTGTTATTTAAGTAGTAATTTAAAAATCACAGGGTGATGTTGTTTTTTTAATGTTTAGAGGACTTGAGGAGTACCAAAGGTTGAACTCCAAAACCTCTGTGAAGATGGAAACATTTTGATTCTATAGTGAACAGGCGGGGGAGGGGGAGTAAAATTCTTCCCTCTTTTTTTTTTGGGGGGGGGTGTATTGAAGGTTACCTGGCATTTAAGAAAAGTAGTTTAGAATCAAAAGGGGGTTTATTCTAGCTTCTTTGTACAAACCTCTTTGAGGCAATATTTTGTGTATCTCATTTCAGTTAGTTCTGGCTGATGGCATGTCAAGGTTGAGCTGCAGGACCCTTTGCTGCACAAGTCCCCTGCTGTGGGTTTTTTTTTTTTAATTCTCTCGGTCACTGGAGGCTGTGGGTCCCTCCCAAGGAGCATTCCTTGGGCCCTGTGCCCTGGCAGACTAACTGTGCTCCGTGTTATCATCTTGCTCTCTGAGGGCCCTTTATTCAAGCCCAGCAAATGTCACCATTGTGAGTGTGCCCGGAACCCTTAGGATGAGAAAAGCCATCTCAATCTGGGGGAAGACCTTCCTCCCACCTAAAATGCCGATCCCGGGGCAATGCTATTGGGAAGCTTGTTGACTGACTCACCATGGAAAATGAGGCTGTGGTGTGGTGTGGCAGTGTGCTCTGCTGGTGACCACAGCAAATTCCTCAGGGCTGTGGTGACTTCCTCCGGGGTGACTCCGGCCCTCCTCATCATCTCAGGGATTCCTTCTCTTTTCGAAACTGTGCCCACTCTGTGTTCTCAGGACTGTGCTATGTTCACTTGCTATTGTAGCTCAGGCTGCTGTAACAAAATACCACAGACGGGGTGGCTTAAACAACAGACACTTATTTTTCACAGCTCTGGAGGCAGGAAGTTCAAGATCAAGGTGCAAGGCAGATTTGCTGTCTGATGAGGACCTGCTTCCTGGTTGGCAGGTGGCCGCCTTCAAATGGAAGAGAGAGCAAGCTGTTCTCTCCCTTTTCTTATAAGGACATTTATCCCATCGTGGGGGCTCTACCATCCACATCTAAACCTATGTACCTCCCAAAGGCCCTATCTCCAAATGCCATCACACTGGAGATTAGGTCTCCAACCTAAGAATTTGGAAGGAGAAGAGGGACACAAACATTCATCCAGAGCACTTGCCATATACACACACATGCGCATGCAGATACACAGAGATATGCAATGTTCCATGTGTCTTTGCTATTAGACATTGTCATAGCTTGGGGTCGACTGTAGAGTATAGAACAGCGGTTCTCAACCTGTGGGTCTCGACCCCTTTGGCAGTCGAACGACCCTTTCACAGGGGTCGCCTAAGACCATCCTGCATATCAGATATTTACATTATAATTCATAACTAGCAACATTATAGTTATGAAGTAGCAATGAAAATAATTTTATGGTTGGGTCACAACATGAGGAACTGTATTTAAAGGGCCAGAAGGTTGAGAACCACTGGTACAGAAGAATGAAGGTTACAGAGACTCTTTTACTCATTTATGTATTAAGGGTGGCTTAGAATGTATGAGTCTTTTGGGGAAAAAAATGGATTTCCTCCCAAGGTAAATCATACAGCACCTAGCACAGTGCTGGAAGCAGTGGGTGATAGTCACCACTGAGGGAAATGACTCTGTCTGAACCAACATCCTAGAGTATCATAACTAATCCTGCTGTGTGTGCAACACAGGTTCTTACCTTTTGGGAGTAAACAGTATGTAGATACAGCTTTCTGGGTGTACTTAGTTTTTGATTTGCTGTGAAAAGCTATCTCAGGAGTGTATTAGAATGCTGGACTGGGAAGCAACTTCAAACACTGCGCGATGCAAGTTGTGTATAAATAAGGACACAGTGGCACAGTTGGTAAGCCAGGCGTAAACATGACCAAATCTAAAGCACTAACAGTGATTTTGGAATTTGCAGGCTCCGGTGATACCAGTTGAACTGGGTGATTTGAGCTGACGGACAAGCCATCCATGTGGAGAGGAGCTCAGTGGTGGTTTAGGAGAGCTGGCTGGCAGGTGGCCACCCCACGGGGACAGCTTCCGGCAGGACTGACTGGACGGAATGTAACGAACGAGAAGATGGGCTAAATGAGGAGGTGAAAGGAGTGGAAAACCTGGTAATAAACATAATAGTCAGTACTGTGGTAAATGCTGTGATTCTTGTGCCTACTAGAATTTACCGTAATTGCTCTCATAGCATATTGCAAGGTAGATTTGATCATTCGTTTTGCAGGTGAGAAGTCTGAGATGAAGGCTGTCAATTTGCTCGTGGTCGTATAACTAGTAGGACAGGGAGGGAGGAGGCAAGAACTTGAATTGAGGCCTTTCTGACTCCAAGCCTACTTGCCTCTTGGGCCCAAGTGACAACATTTTACTTACTGTCAACCAACTCAATTCATAAACTTACTCAGGGCCCTGCTGTGTTCCAGGAACTGGGAAGACAGGAGGACTTGCAGGTTCTGTTGTGAAGGAGCAGATCCCAGAGGAGCTTGGCAGGTCCTTAGACTATCATGGTTATGTTGCTCAGATGATGCAGCAGCGATAAGAAGGGAGTCTGGTTTTCACCTGCACTCTTAATCCTGATGTTGAGAGTTAAACATTTTCACCTAGACTGCTTTCCGTTTCTTTAGAGGCAGCGTATCCAAAATTGGATGTAGCTCATCCCACACCCTAAAACCCACCAACCACAGCTATTTCCCCTTCTAACTTCCCCGTCTATTCAGGGCAGCACAGCAAACTAACAAGATTGGAAACTTTCACCATCGTTGCCACTTCCTTACTCGGGGACCACTTAGACCAATGGGTGTCCTACCCCATTGCTTCCTGTATCCACTCCTGTTGTGTTGCTGTCACTTATCCAAGCCTTCATACCTCATCTTTGCAGCAGTGTAACTGGCCTCCCTTCCTCTATGCTCTTCTTACCCCCACCAGTGTGTCTGTCTTAAAGCCACAACTGCTTTTTCTTTAAAAAAATATTCTTAATTGATTTCGGAGAGGAAGGGAGAGGGGGAGAGAGAGTTAGAAACATCAATGAGGAGAGAGAATCATTGACTGACTGCCTCCTGCATGTCCTTTACTGGGGATCAAACCCACAACCCAGACTCCAGAGTCAAACCCAGGACCCTTCAGTTGACAGGCCGATACTCTATCCACTGAGCCAGGCCACAATCCCCTTAATAACTGCATTCGTAAGATTCCCTGAAGATCCAAAGTGAACCAGTCATTCCCTCATTAAGCTGCCTGAGGGCAGGGTTTTTTCTCTCTTTCCTTCACTGTTTTCAGTGCCTAGCGAGAAACCTGATACATTGTTTTTAATGTATGGACTGATGCAGGAGGAGTCAGAGAGGAAGGGAGGGAGGGAAGGAAAAGGGAGGAAGGGAGGAAGGCGACTAATATTTTCTAGTGCTTATTATGTTCAAGCATTATGCTAGTTACTTTACATGTGACTTCATTTCATCTTTACAGGCTATTGTGATCCACAAACTTTATTCACTTACTCAAAACACATTTATTGAATATTTACACATGCCAGACACTGCTAGACACAGGGAAAAGTCAACTCTCGGAATGTGTGCGCATGTGTGACTCGGAGAGACAATACTCAAGCAAAAGAACAAAGTAGCTACAATTTGCAATAAAGATGATGAAGGAACCAGAGACTTTGCTGCAGCTGGAGGCTGAAGAGCACACATAGCTCAACTGGGGCCTTTGAAAAGCGTGCTAGGAATCACATCCATCCTTATTTCCACTGCTGCGCACCAGACAGCAATTTCAGGGGGGCCCTATGCTTCTCTCTGCCCCACGAATGCACCCCATTTCCCCCACGTTCAGGTCCTCCCTCCCATCCCATTCAACAGGTAGGTGTTCCCCATTTTCTGCACTGCCGGGTGTGCTTCTCAGTATTTACAGTTTGCCCGCCTCTGGGGAGCTCCTACGCTTGTGAAAAGAATTAGGAACCTCCGACTGTGCTGTCATACCCCGTAGAACAAGGCGAGTGAGAGACCTGACACAGGCATGCAGGAACTACGGGAGGGCTTGGATGGAGACATGACCGTGTCCATTTGAGGGAGATTAGAAAATGTAGTTGAAGAGGTGGTATTTGGGGCAAGGGTATGATTTTTTACAGCTTACCATGGCAGAGAAAGGATGTTTAGAGCAGGTGAGACAGTACACGCAAAGACTGCACAGACGACAGAGTTCCGGGGACGTTCCCGCAGTAGCGAGAATCCCAGGGTGGCTGGACAATGGAGCAGTTGTAGGGGAGAGACGGAATTGAACGCTAACATGGGGCCGTGCATTGGAGGACAAAATGCCAGAGAGAGGAGTGTATAATTCATGTGGTGGGCAGGGGGAATTCACTGCCTTTGTGACTAGGAGAAAGGCATGCTTGTAGCTGCATTTGAGGAAGATAGTGCAGGCACATTGGAGGAGGAGCGGGGGAGGCCAATTAGATGGCTGTTTGCAGTAGATCAGGTGAATGGTAAAAAGGAGGTGACCTTGGGGGGTGTAATGATGATGAAGGCTGTGAAGTTAGAGAGGACCCGCAAGCCACAGGGCTCTAAGAGAGTGGACGCATTTGACACGAAAACAATGTCGTTGGAAAATTAATTTGAAGTGAAAGATAATTCGTTGAAATCCCTTTACCTGGAAGTGTCTTCCCTTCTCTAGTCTATATTATATGAAGTCTAACTTTATGGGAAAGGTGGGTATAAGCTGAATAAATGCAGTTTTACCCTTTATAGCAGTTCCAGTCTGTTGACATAAATTAATGTCGATTGCCTTATATTGTTCCTTACCTGGTATGAGTGTGTTGGTCTGGTCTCTACAGGTAATGATAAATCAGGAACTTCCATTTTTTCCAAAACAGTTTTTTAAAGTTCAGAGAAAAAGAAGCTTAAGGACAAACTCCTAGAAATCTCTTTGAATCTTTTTCTTGGGGGAAAAAAAAAAGATTAGAATTTCCCACTGAACTATGTGTAGTTTATAATTTCATCAAAGTCTAATGCACAGTTTATGATTAAGGAAAAAGAAGGTAGAAAGTATGTAGAAGGGACAAAAGATGTTAATTAACCTATAGAGGGAAAACCTAGTGCCAAAAACAAAATTCAAGTCAGTATCAGACAAACACATGAAGCTCCATTTTCAATGTTGGTTCACCCGATCTAAACAAACACAAAACAAAGTTAGAAAAACTGGAACTTATTTGAAAGAGACCTAATCAGTACCATCACAGTTTAGTGGGATTACCACAAAAAAGAACGCAGGTACTGTACCCTTGACCTTTAATGTGTTTGCCGTTTTTTAGGATAAAGAAGAAGGTCCTGTTACTGGAGACAATTTGCCTTCGGCATCATAGAAATGTGCTCGCCGCTTTGATGTCATCAACTGATTCCCAAGCGGTGGAAGTTTTCTCAGGAGATATTTGGGTAATGGGTCTAATGATAATAATGGTTTAATAGCACAGGTTTCTTTTAAAGACTGAATGGATTAAAAAAAATAATTTCTGGTTTGTATTTATGACAACCTGTGAAGTTAGAAAGGAAATATCGTTATCTATATAGCCCAAATCTCTTTCCTGTGTATTTGGGAAAAATGAAAGAAGTCTGTCTCACTTATCTCAAAACTGAGTAATGAATGAACCGATCTTCCCAACACTCTGGGCGTGCTTTAGTTCTGGTATGCCACATTCACTTAGCCAGATTCATTAGAATCTTGAATATTTAATTTACTTCTAAATATGTTTGATAAATTCACAGTTTAAAGTATACCTCATCGAACTTTGGTCTCCACGTATGCTGACAGAGATCATTTAAGAGGTTAGAAGTGAAAATCCAAAGACCAAGTATGAGAAAAACACTAAACACATAGAGATCAGAGTGACACTAAGTGATGTCCTATGGCATACAGAAAACCTGTGCTAATTGCAGAGGAGAGCTTTCCACACGAGTGAGTGGCTTTTTAGATATGGATATTGAACCTTTTCCTTGTAGGAAGCTTTTTTCTTTTTTAAGCAACCGACATACCACTTGCGACTAATTTATGTTATGGCTTTGGGAGCTAAAATGTGTTTAAAAGTGACGTTCACATGAAATTTTAAAAAAGTGTTAGCTTGTATCATTTGTAAGCTAATCCTGGATTCCCACCTGGATTCACATATACTAGACTTGAGGTAAATTAAATAGAATATATTATGTATTGTGTTTAAATTATTTTTGCTTTTGCATTTCAGGTATAACGTTTTAAGTGTGTAAATTCAGACACAGACGCATGTGTACAGATCAACGCAACTCTGAGCTCATGCCTAAAGCATCCCTGCTGGCCTTGGGATAGCTCTGGAGGCGGGAACCTAAGTAAAATGTGACCATGGACTTGGAATGTCACGCGAGTCTCCTGTGTTGGTGTGCGTGTCCTTGTGGATCGCAGATACTATTGTGAAAATTACCGTGTATAAAACAGCATAACGATGAAGCTATGCAAGGCAAAAGATAATCAAAATGTATTAAAATCATAAGAAATAGTAAAGAAAAACCATTCTGAGTAAACTGTAGCAGAATAAAGGGATTGACAACCCTCTTCATAATTCTATTTGCCGTGGCTTCTAAACTATAGTGTAAGGTTTTGGATTCCTAATTAGCTAAGTACTGAAATATGCTCTCTAAAGTGACGCATGGAAATGTGGAATAACTGCAAAAAACATCAAGGAACTGGAATTTATGTAGGCTCAATACATTTTTTTATAGCATAAATTATGAAAACTTATTCTGATACGATATTGTAATTTACCTCTCTGCCTTGGCTAGAACTTTAGTAGTTAAGACATGTGTGAGGACGATCCAGGGCAGGGATCCTCGCATGTCTAGATCAGGGTTTTTCTTTTGCTAACACTGGGTTAATTTCATGGTCCTTGATCACTAGGTGTGCTGTGATGTCATTACTAGAATTGAGTCTTGCCCAGATAGGAAAGCAAATGGTAATCATAATGATTGTTGGCATATACTGAACCCCTGCTGTATGCCAATTGTTAACTTATTTAGCATGCGCTAACTTATTTAAACCTCACAACAGCCCTATTAGACATATGAAGAAAGTAAGTAACAGTAAGTTATTTCCGAGAAAGTAAGTAACTCACTTAGGCTCACACAGCCGGGAAGTGGCAGATCTGGGATTTGAACCCAGGACTTTCAGTTCTAGACTCTACACTCTAACTTCACTGCACTGGGGCACCTCGCATGCCATGGTGTGTTTGTGCCGCTGTTGGTGACATCCTCAGGTCTCTTTGGCATTCTTATCAGGGTGTCAGTCTATCTCTTTGGACTTTTTTCCCTGTCCTGTTGCAATAGGACCCCTTTGAATTCAGAGAATATGATGTCCTTAATGAACCATCAAGACATTTCCGGACAGTTCTAGGGGTTATCTATGGAGATCTCATTTCTTAATTCTGACTCAACCACCGGGATGATTTGATATATGGGACATATGACTCCTGCATACAATTAAGTGAATAAAAACTCTTAACCACATTTGCTAGTGGAAAAGAAATAAACTGCCCACATTTTTAGAACACACAACCCTAACTCTACCTCTAGCTCATACTTAGTTTGAATTTTAGGGAGATTTATTAACATGTGGGGTACTAATATTGTACCATTCAAGAATCATGAGAGAGTTGTGTGAAATGAGAAGTCCAGTGAATTACAGAAAACCAAGATTCTCAAGGCAAAGCTAAAGGCACATTACTGATAACACATATGAGCTTGCCATCCAGCTTTTAAAATTTCTTGCACCATACTAATCTTATTGTCAATACATTTAAGATTGTTTCCAAAGTAATGCTCATCCACACCAACTCCATTTAAAATACTTCAAAGTGCTTCCCATGTGCCCAGGCCAATATAGCTCAGTTGGTTGGAGTGTCATCCTGTAGGTTCAGTTCCTGGTGAGGGCACATATGCAGGTTGTGGGATCCATCCCTGGTCAGGGTGCCTACAGAAGGCACCTAATAGGTGTTTCTCCCCCTTCCCTCCTCTTCCCTCCCCCCCTCCCCTCCCCTCCCCTCCCCTCCCATCCCCTCCCTTCCCCTCTCTTCTCCTCTCCTTTCCCCTCCCCTCCCCTCCTCTCTCTTCTCTGTCTGAAATCATTAAGAACCTATCTTCGGTAAGGAATAAAGGGGCGGGGGAAGTACTGAACATGTGTA
>PVJC01054781.1:0-10396 GCA_004026665.1 Murina feae | reverse complement strand
AGCTGAAGCACTTATTGGGAGGGAAGTGCAAGGTCGCTGTCGCTCTGCTCCCACTTCAACATCTGCCAGTAGCTTGGCCCTCGCTGGAAAGATTGGGGACTGGAAGGGCCTGGCTCAGCTCAGCCCTAACCTAAGCCCCAGCCTGGGGCGAAGGCCAGCACTCCCACCAGAGGGCTAGTCTGTTCTGATAAGCAGCTAATCACAGTGCCTGGCCCTCACATGTCACGGGGAGCCAGGGGATGGCAGCAGGGGCGGACTCCTGACTGCCTCACTCAGAAGCAGAGCCCACTGCGGGTGGGGCTAAAAGAGGTCCAGGGTCATCTGAACTCGCATCTCATTGCTGAGTGCCGGGGCCTCAGTTTCCCCCTCTGCACAGTGGGCTGGCCAGGCCTACCACAGGTGGCTTTGGGATTTGTTCAGTGCCCACAGCGTTCCACAGCCATCGGTGCACTTCTTCCTCTTAAAGAAGAAAAGAGGCCACACCTGAAAGAAGGAACAGGCCCTGTGTAGGCCGATGAGCAGCTAGAAGCAGCTAGAAGCAGCTAGAAGCGACGCCTCCAGCCCCATGCTGGCAGGAACAAGAACTCCGTCCCCGAGGTCAGGTGGGGACAAGAATACATGTGCTCAGGGGGAGACCCATATGTGGTCTGACCTCCGCTCGGCTCCCTCCTGCGCCCCCTCCACAGAGGTGCTGGGCAGATGCTGGACTAAAGTCACGTCTCAGGCCTGCAGCTCCTCCCACAGGCATGTCAGTGCGGATGCTGAGTCACTGAGAACCTTGGTCGGTGGTTTATGATTAAGGGAAACGGGGTGCATGCGGGTGTGGAGCAAACACAAGGACACTGATGCCCTGGGGACCATACAGAGGCCACCCTGCCACCCACACATCAGGAATGAAGGCTCCCCTACAAGGTGAGCCCCGGAGTCGGGTGGAAACCCTTTAATTACTGCTGATGACAACCTTTCGGCAGGCTTAATTTATGGAGGGTCTGATCCAGACATGAAGAGGTTCCTTGTGGGATGAAAGGTCAGCTGGAAGAGCGTGATGGGGCAGGGATGGAGACGGCCTGGGGAAAGCACACAAAGCCTTGGTGTGTCATCATGAGAAGCCCAGCAAGACCAGTCTGGGACAGAGGCTGACATGAGACATCCTTCCATTCCACCCCCACTGCCTGGGGTTAAGAATTGTCGGCACCTGGGGGTGGGGTGACCTTAACACCTTGGGCTCCTGGCTCACCGTGCCCCCTCCGAGCCCCCCTCAGCCCCCACTCCAGCCCCAATGTCCCATCCTAATGTGTTGCCCCCAGCAGGAACCATAAATAAGCCCTCAGGAACCAGGTTGGGGACCAAGGAGTGATGGAGGCTGGTGGGAGACAATAGGGAGTGGTGGAGCCTGCGGATAACAGATCACAGGCCTCCAACACTGTTGCTCAGCTCCAACTAGTGCTTGTCACGTGCAAATGTGGGTCCAGTGCTGACAGAGCTTCTCCAAGCAAGTCAGAAAGATATATTGTTTTTTAAATCCTGATTTGTAGACATTGCAAACCACTCCCCCCCCCCCCATACCCAGTAGAAATCTAGATGCTATATAAGCCACAGTGGCCATGTCTGGTCACTCAACCTCTGGCTACCTCCCCAGGTCCCTCTCTTCTTTCTCCTGCCAGTAACTTCCAGCTCTCTTTGCTGCCCACAGAAATGTGCTCTGACTCCCCAGGGAGAGGGAACTCAGTTCCCTGGGGCCCCCAGGGGACCTCTCCTGAAGTATGTTGCACATGGAGCTGGATTAGTCCTCTTCTCCCTTCTAGGCCAAGACCTGCAGGTCCAGTGCGATATGGCCCTTGTCTCTGGAATTTTACCTCCTTCCTCATCTCACTCTGCAATGGCCTCACTGACCTTCTTTCAGGTCCAGAATGCGCTGAGTCCCCTCCCACCTCAGGACCTTTGCACATACTGTTCTCTATGCCCAAAACGCTTTCCCAGCAGGTCTGGCCAGGACTTGCACGTGGGGGTGTACTTGTGGGGAGGCACACATCTCAGCAGACCCCAACCTACCCAATCAGGCCATCACAGGCCACTTCATAACTCAGGCCCTTTGCCCAGGAAGTCCCCTAAGCTGGGGATACCTGCTTCTACTTTGTCCCCAAACCCACTCCCTCTCAGACATTTCTTCTCCCACCTCCAGTAAAATGAGCCCCTTTGGGCCAGACCAATGTGGCTTAGCGGTTGAGTGCTGACTTATGAACCAAGAGGTCACCAGTTCAATTCCCAGTCAGGGCACATGCCCAGGGTTCGGGCTCGATCCCAGCAGGGGCCTGCAGGAGGCAGCTGATCAAAGTTCCTCTCTTACTGGTGTTTCTATCTCTCTATCCCTCTCCCTTCCTCTCTCTCTAAAAATCAACAAAAACCTATTTTTTAAAAAAATTAACTCCTTTGGATGCTGTGCCCATTCTCCCCTTTCAGGGATTAGCTCAAAAGTCACCCCCTTAGGTAAGCCTTCCCTCCAAACTCTCCAGGGACAGGTCACCCCCAAGACCACCGCCCCCCCCCCTCCCGTTACTTTCCATTTCTTCATTTCATTTCCTTCTGGAATTCAAGGCTCCCTGACATCATCTTGTTAACATATTCCTTCTCCTCTATCTTCCCCGTGGATGTGGGCTCCACATAGCCAGGGGCTTCACCTGTCCTCCGCTCCAGCCCCCATGGGACCCACGAGTGAGCACCTGGCCACAGTGAGCGCCAGAACATGCACATTACCATTGCCCAGCAAACAGGCACACGATGCCCATCCGCTGTGGCTCAGTGATTGAGCACCAGCCTATGAACCAGGACGTCAGGGTTTGATTCCCATCAGGGCACATGCCTAGGTTTCAGGCTCCACCCCAGTAGGGGGTGTACAGGAGGCAGCTGATCAGTGAGTCTCATCACTGACATTTCTATCCTCTCTCTTCCTCTCCCGTTCTCTCTGACATCAATAAAAATATTTTTTTTTAACAAACAAAAATAAATCAGGCACGCTATTTGAAAAGCATTCAGATTTTGGAAATTGTTCACATCTGAGAAAAAAATATATATCTCTTAGAAGCAAGACAATACTGTGCCTGACATATGTGTCCACACGGCACCCCTGCACCTGGCAAGGACACGCCTGTGTGGTTTTCCACTGGGTGCCCAGCGCCAGGCCTGGCCAGGAGGCATCTCCATGGCTGCACACCGTGACCCCAGTTCCCGGGCCATTCTCTCCACAGAAGGTGAAGTATCTGCCCCAGGGCCAGCTGCCTGGGCCCCCCACCCAGCTGTGTGGGCTCTGGGCAAACACTGCCTCGGCTAACACTTGCAGCAGACTCAGGAGGCAGGCAGGGTTGTCCGCATTTTTAAGCCAGGAATGTAGGTCAAAGGTCTCACACCCCAAATCACGCAGCTTCCAAGGGCAGAGCTGGGACTCCATCTTCTCTGGCAGCAGGACCCATCCCCCATCTGCATGGAGGAGAGAAGGGGAGGAGAAAAGAACCGGCGCACTCTGCAGCCCCAGCCCGGGCCAGGGAGCAGCTTCTGGGAGGCCCTGCGGTGGCCCCACAGGCTGGCACAGCAGCACTGTAATCCACACGCACGGGCAGGGGATCAGCAGGGTCTGGCCAGGGCTCCGCCAGCCTCTAGAGGACATGACCTTCGCCCCCAGACTACCCTTCTGGCTGGTCTTTAAAGGCAGGAAGCACTCAGAGCCTCGATCATTCCTTCTTGGGAGGCCCGTTGATGACGTTGGTCAGAGATAAAAGAAAGGAACTGAGCCCTGGCCAGTGTTTCTCAGTGGCTAGAGCATTGGTGTGCGCACCGAAAGGTTCAATTCCGGGTCAAGGGCACATACCTAGGTTGCAGGTTTAATCCTGCGTGCAGGAAGGCAACCAATCAATGTGTCTCTCTCACCTCCCTCCCTCTCTCTCTCTCCCTCTCTCTCTCTCTTCCACTCTTCCTTCCTTCTCTTCCACTATCTCTGAAAAAAAAAAATCTATGGAAAGATATCCTTGGGTGAGGAAGAAGGAAAGGGAGGGAGGGAGGGTGGGAGGGAGGGGACATTTTCTGCAGAAACCAGGGATCTTGTAACTTGAGCTAGGAACAGAGAGATGCACAGTGCCCATCTATGAGTTAACCCAGCCTCACCCCATCTGTAAAGCAACAACAGCTCATGGCATTGGGCCAACATCATGGGTTCTCTTCTACCCCAGGGCCTTTGCACAGGCTTATCCCTCTGCCTGAAGCCCCTCTCTTCGTTGTCCCAAGACCTGCTCCTTTGCAGATATCTCTCCCCTATAACTTCCCCTGACTCCTTTCTACCCTCTCCCTCGTGGAATTAGTCCCTGTGCACCCAGGGCTGATTCTCTCACTGCACTTCTAACAGTGGACCCCGTTCAGCAGTGCACATGTCTGCAGCCTTTGGCCATGCTCCTGGCCCTTGGGAAGAGTCAAGGATATGCCTGTTATCAATTAGACACTCCGAGATGGAAGGACCACACTGTGCCATGTCCCGGGGATGGCATGCCGGGTCTTGCCGCTTACCGACTGGAGAGCTACCCACAGCCCACACCAAGCCCATGGGACAGACCCAAGGGAGTCCCCTTCTTCCTCCGGCTTTGTCCCTACTGGGGACCTGCCTCTAGAATAGGCACCTCTGACCCTCAGAGAGAAGCCCTGACAGAGCAACCCCTACCCCTAGCCAGCTGACCCTCCTTTAAGACAGTGCTTGACCCCAAGGGTCTCTGTCTCATTTCTTGCTTTGACACTGTGTCCCGTCACCCAAGCTTGACGCAGGCCAGAACAAGAAAGGGGCTGAGATTATGCAGAAATGCCATCCTATCACCTCCGTATCCCTGAGGACAGCACCTGGCCATCTGCACACAGCTAAAGCCTTGAAGAATGAAGGGAGACCCACAGGCTGAACAATAGCAACACCAGAATGTGCACTTATCAGGCACTTACTGTATGCCAGGCCCTGCCAGAGTGCCTTTCTATTTTATCTTATTTCATCTGCACAAGGCCTCCGAGAGACTTGGTGAGGAAGTGGCGGAGCAGGGACCCTCTGGCAATCTGAACTTTACGCTGCTTCAGACACACCAGTGGGCCAGGGGCGGTTCATATAATGGGTGACAGCTTGCACCTCCTCGCCCCCGGGAGTCCTACCAAGAGAATGACATGGTGCACGCGGACCCAGCTGAGGCTGCTCAAGCAGTGAGGGGACCCGGAGGGGAGTCGGCGCAGCCCTGAGGTACCAGCAGATGGAGTCTGCTTCATCAACACCCAGCCCAGGGATGGGGAACCCCAGGCCCCTGACCTACATGAGAGGCAAGGGGATCAAGCCTCAGGGCCCTGGGAGCTGCTGGCCAGGCGGGGCGGGTGTGTCTGAGTGGCAGGCGTGGGGCCCGGCTCACGGTCACCCTGACCTCTGAGGCAGGCCAGCTGGAACTCACTCTTTCCAGCCCCATCAGCAGAGCTTGGCTGCAGCCGCAGTGGGAGGTGCAGGGTGGAGGAGACTGTGGGCCTCTGCTTGCAGCCGTTTCCACGGAGGCCAGACTTCATCGCCGGCTCCGGGGCCCTGGACAATGCGCCTCATCCGCGTACATTCCTTCTGCTACCCCTTACCTAAGACCCTGCCTAGCAGGGCCGCTTCAAACAAATATCCATCCTTCACTTGAATTGGAAATATTCTACCACGACCTGGTGAAGTTACAGTCCGAGGGGCTACTTATATTTCCCTTCACCCCCTCCAGCCCGGTGATAAATAAATAACTCTAAAAATAAAACCCGCTCCCAGTGTGCCGCAAAACCCTCACCTGTTTCACCAGGGGACCCGTGCCCGCTCTGTCCAGCTTCCAAGAAGAGGGTCTTGGGTAGCTCCCTTCTGCACGCCAGTCCTGGGAGGCCCCTTTCCAGGCTTTCAGAAAAGGGGGGAGGGTGGGTTTCTGCATATTCCTCGGACCCTAGTCCAGCAGGCGCGTGTCACAACGCTGGGCGATCCCACGTTCTCCTGGGAAGAGACCTTGAGGCCAAACCCTCCTGGCGTGGGCTGCTGAGTAGAAAGAAGCCAGGAGCCCGGGGTTCCAGCCCCAGCCTCTGGCCGAGTCTCCATGTGGCCCGGGCTGGTCAATTTGCTAGTCCAGGAATCGCCCTCTCAAAGGGGATTCTGCTTCCCTACAGCCCCCAGGATGGCTGCTGGCCCATCCTGGCCCCCAATAAGGCATGTTGATGACTCTCCTTCCTAGACAAAAGCAGTGGTTTACATGCCCTTGAAGCTGATGGTGTGAGCAGCACCGTTCTAGCACCAGGAAAATCTCAGGCACTAACCGATGAGGAGATATCAGGCGAGACACCACTGCACCCATGCAACTGGCTGCCGCCCCTCCCACGGCCCTGCCTCAGTCTCTCCATCTGTGAAATGGACGAGACTCCTTTTAAACAGGGACTAGGAGGGACTGAGATTCAAACACTGTCTGGATTTGTAGTGGCCCAGGCCTAAATGTTGCTGTTTATGTAAGTAACTGGGTGACCTGTATGTCCTCTGCAACCCTGCTTAGGACTCTTCCTAGCCAACTGTGGGGAGAAATCCCCCACCTCCACCCAGGACGGTGAACAAGAAGCAGTGGCCCCCTTGCCACTGACACTTGGCCCATGCGGGAAGGCCGCAAGGGCAGCCGCCAGCACACAGAGGAAGCGGAGGAAGGCGTGGACGGCGAGGGCTCTGCCAGGCCCCTCCGCCGTTGCCTGGGGCACGTTCACTTATTTCTGGGGCCCTCCTGGGCTGGGCGCCGTGCGGAACATGCTGTAAGTATCTTCACAAGAAAGCCATGCAGGCGAGGAGCTGAGGCCCAGAGTCACTGGGTAACTGTCTGAGGATGGATTCGAACCCAGGTATATACCCAAGAGAAACAAAAACGTATGTTCACACAACACTTGTGCATGAACGTTCATTGCAGCGTTATTCAGAAAAGCCATAAAGTAGAAATAACCCCAAGGTCCGTCAACAAATGAATGGACAGCAAACAAAATGTGGTGTGTCCATATCACGGAACATTACTCGGCCGTAACAAAGAATGGAGTATCCATACATACTACGACATGGATGTGCTGGTCACACGATGTTACATGAAAGAAGCCAGACTCAAAAGGCCACATAGTCCACTATTCCATTTGTAGGAGAGTCCCAACAGGGAAATCTGAGAGAGAGAAAGGAAGTTGCTGGCTGTCAAGCTACGGGGAGGGCGAGCGGGAGGTAGGAGGTGATTGCTCACGGGGGCCAGGCTTCTTTTTGAGACGTAGGAAATGGTCTAAACTTGATTGTAGTGATGGTTGCAAGTATAGGAATATACTAAAAGTCACTGAATTAGCCCTAACTGGTTTGGCTCAGTGGATAGAGCATCGACCTGTGGACTCAAGGGTCCCAGGTTCGATTCCGGTCAAGGGCATGTACCTTGGTTGCAGGCACATCCCCAGTAGGAGGTGTGCAGGAGGCAGCTGATCGATGTTTCTCTCTCTCATCGATGTTTCTAGCTCTCTATCCCTCTCTCTTCCTCTCTGTAAGAAATCAATAAAATATATGTTAATAAAAAAATAAAAGTCATTGCATTATACTTTAAACCAGCGGTCGCCAACCTTTCCGACTCACGGACCACCGGTTGGCGACTGCTGCTTGAAATGCCTGAAATACATGGTATGTGAATTATATCTGAATAGAACTGTTGTTGTTTTATAAATCCCGGAATCTGGACACTGAAGGACCTTCAAAGCCACTGGGTCCAACTCATTCCCTGATGATGAACAAACTGAGGCTAGAGAGGGAGAGACTGGCCCAGGTTGCTGGGGGCTTCCTGCCCCCACCTGGACTTCCTGTGGGCCCAAAGCAAGGGTGTGGGTGAGAGTGACAAGCACTTCGCCTGCACAGGAGGATGCAGGGAAGACAGGAAGGGTGGGTGTCCTTGGATGAATATTGGGGAGCTTTTTGCAGACTCCCTGACCCCCACCCCGATCCTCCCAGCATCCCAGTGACTAGATAGAAGGCGGCTATGGCCCAGGTGTGTCCGATGGTCTCTCATTTTACAGGGGATGAAAGAGACTCGCAGGGCGAAGGGGTTCACCTGGCCAAGGTCAGGGAGCAGGCAGGACACAGCCCCAGGGGAACTGTGTTTGCATGAGCCCAGACCCCACCGATGGGAGGGGTGCCCTGCTCCCAGGCTGACTCAGCCTCCCCATCAGTAGGGCCACTCACCACGGCTGCTGGCTGGGGAGGAGGGACAGGGGGTTTCTCTTCTGAGCTGGCAGGTTGCAAACTAGTGGTGGGACTGTGAGTCACAGGGGCCCTGGACTGGGGCAGAGCCCAGAACCCTCTCCGCCCTGCTCTTGGCCCACTGTGGTCTCTTACAACAGCTGGTTTTGAAACCTGGGAGCCCACCGCCTCTCTTGTCTACTCTGGCTCAGAGGCCTGAGCCACTCTTGTCCTGCACTCACTACCCCTGAGGGTCCGGGGCGAGTCCCCAGGTTAAATTCCCAGCCATTCCCACTGAGTCTCCTGGTCCTTTTGAGAATCACAGGGAGGTGCTCTGGACTTGGTGCCTCATGGCCTGGAGTTATGCCTCCTTCACAGGGAGGACCCGGTGAACCCAGTGGCGGACACGTGATCAGGCTCCTGCCCAGGGGTAAGAAGGAGGTGTGGGCTCGAGGCAAAGGCCCCGCAATAAGGCCTGGCTCTTCTGGGTGTGCAGGGGAACCCTGGGGTGGAGGATGGGGGAATCTCAGGCCACAGGGTGGAGATGCTGCCGAACCATCCCAGAGGCAGGGGAGGGAGGGGAGGCCCCAGGACACACCAGAGTTGTCCTTGGCCCAGAGCGACTTTGGGGACACAAGGGCACCTCTCAGACAGGCCTTCGCTGCCCCTGTAACGCAGCTGCTCTCTAGCCTGGGTCCGTCTCACCGAGCCAGATCCACAGGCCTCTGGGGGCTCCCTCGCACACAGCACTCACCCTGCCCTGTCTCCGCCTTAGGGACTGATCCTGAGCCTCCTTCGCGGATGCCTCTTCGCTTTGCCACACGCTGTTTCCAACTCCCTTTCCTCTTCTCCATCCAGAAAGTTCTATTGAACTTCCCAACCCCTAGCGGCCATCCTGGGCAGCCTCAGGGAACTTGCTTTCGTCATCCTGTGTCTTTGCCCTAGTGCCTTAGAGGAGGGGTTGCTCTGCATGGCTCGAGCATGTGGCGACTTTGAACTAGACCCTGGCTAAGGGGTCCGGCATCCTGGTTCTGTGCTCCAGGGAGGAGTTTAGCGATTACATGGCAGAGAGCGGGGAGCAGCCGTCACCACATGAGTCCACAGATCAATGGACTGGAACAGAGTCCAGAAAGACACGTGTTGGAGAGAACTGAGCCGTAGAAAAGTTGGCACCTCCAAGGAGGCCTGGTTCCCTGCAGGGACCAATTGGGAAAACGAACACTGAGAGAGTCCTTCCTCACCTAGAAACGATTGACAAGGGTCAAGCAAATACTTAAAGAGACACACCCAGCCGGCGAGGCTCAGTGGCTGAGTGTCCACCTATGAACCAGGAGGTCACGGTTCCATTCCTGGGCAGGGCACATGCCTGGGTTTTGGGCTCCATCCCCAGTGGGGGTGGGTGGGGGGTGTGCAGGAGGCATCCAATCAATGATTCTCTCTCATCGTTGGTGTTTCTAGCTCTCCCTCTCCTTTCCTCTCCGAAATCAATAAAAATATATATATTTAAAAAATAAAAACACAAAGAGACACATCAGAACAGCTAAAAGAAAATGTACTCCAGAGGCAAGAAGCAGGTCGTGGAAAAGGATAAAATGGGCCACATACAGAAATGAAAGGCAAGGACCAAACTCTGCAAAAAACGTTCAGAGCATTTGGTAAACGATTGTTCCATATGGTTTTAAATGCTGAAACAGAAAGCGCAGCGCAGTCTATACAGCACCTTACTTTCTGTGTTAGACAAGAGGAAATAAGAATACTATGTCTACCTATTATGTTTATTTTTGTACAAAGAAACAAAAGAAAATGAACAGGAACGAAAGGAAAGAGTCACTCAGAGGAAGCTGACTGGGCCTGGGGTACAGGGGAGAGGGGTGGGAGTGAGCTTCTTAAATTTTCTTTTATTCATGCACTGTTTTATCATCAACAAATAAAATGAAAAAGTAAAAGATGGCCAATTCCGAACGTGAGCACGAAAGAGAAACCTAATTGTATATCAAATTGATAATATAACCCCACTGAGCAAAGTATTCCTCATAACTCATCACTCATCTGCATCTCCTCAGAGAGATACATCCAAAGACCAAGGAACTGCAAAGAAATCTTAAAGGGCACCCAGTAGGGATTTTCTTTTTAAATTGAGGTTAAATT
>PVJC01054780.1:0-10414 GCA_004026665.1 Murina feae | reverse complement strand
CCCTTATGGGGCAAGAGTTGTTTCAGTGGGACTTTTATGCTCACTGCATCTGCCCCGAGTGTGTTCCTTGTGGATCTGTTTTGTTTAGGTTAGTCCCACTCTGGCCACTGGGTGGGGGCTGGCTCCTGTATCTTTAAGGAGGCGTTGATTAAGCCTGTGCCTTAGGCTACTCAGTCTTTTATCTGCAAAAGCCTCTGACCCAGCTTGGGAGGGGCGGGGCCTCGGGGAGTTTGCAGGGCAGGGCGGAGCAAATAGCTATGGCGCTTTTCAGCCCTGCGCTGAGAGACACCAGGTCTCTGTGTCCCACGGTAATTGCTGCAAGCAACGCTGAGAGAAACCCGTTTTGAATTTCCTCCTGGTGCCAGTCAGTCCCCCTTCTCTGGGTGTCTGGGTCCTCAGAAACTCGCTTGGAACTGGAGTTCAGAGCCGCTGGGGACTTGTGGCTCTCTCCGTTTTTGAAAAGAACCTTGTCCCCCGGTGCCAGCCCTTCCCCGAGCCCCGTGCGCGCGCCTCCGTACCTCTGTACTTTGCTTCCGCCGCTCCTCTGAGTCTCAGACTCTTCTCTAGTTATAGGATTTTCACTCAGCCAGCCTTCCTGTGGATGCGAGTGGTGTCCGTGTGTTCTTTTCGTGGTTTTTCTGAAATAGTTGTTCACGGCTGCATTTACGGTGTCTACCCTATGCCGCCATCTTGTTTCCTTAATCTCATATTTTAAGAGAGATTGTACCATGCACATCTGTGACATTGCAAAATTTTATAAACTCTTAAGGTTCCAATATACATTAAAAGATAGAAATTATTTCCCTCCAATTTTTTACTTACACTTTGATTAGGAATTTTTTGAATCTCAGATTGCCTTGCTATTTCAATTAAGTGATCATCTGGAACTCTAGTAGGTAAATAAGACATAAGATATTTTTCCTTCTGTCTTCAGAAAAAAAATAATGGAGTAAATAGTTGCTGCCTACAACTTTGTAATTTCCCACAATCAAGCAAATCGCAATACTGAAGGAGTTAAAATTATAAGACAAGCTTGTGGTTTCGGTGTTTCTGGTTTTGTTTTTATTTGGAGTGCGGGATGACAGTACTGATTATATGAACCATTGCCCATTGATTACTCTGGAGATTAATAGGTGACCTGAAATGTAATGTGAAAATGGGCAACTATAACAAAATATAATAAATGAAAACAACAACTTTCACTACCTTATAGAAGAAGTTCTCTAAGAAGATTCATATTTAAAGGCAATTTTGATTTAGGGACAGGTGATTTTATAGCATCTATTATTAACATGCATTTAAAAGTAATATAGGTAAACTAGAGGCCTGGTGCACTTGAGGGGGGAGGGTCCCTCAGCCTGGCCTGTGCCCTCTCATAGTCTGGGACCCCTCGGGAGATGTCCACCTGCTGGCGTGACTGGCCAGCCCAGGTGAGGGACTGATGGCCATTTCAGGCTGACCACAGCCCCTTCAGGGTTCAGGTGCCTACTGCAGTGCCTGGCTGGAAGCAGGTATTTGGGATTTATTTAACTTCTATAATCGAAACTTTGTTGCCTTGGTCCCCAGCTTGAAGCCTGGGTTGCCCCTGGCAACCCAAGGTCCAGCTCTGCAGATATCTGGGCTTTATCTTCTATCATTGAAACTTTGTAGCCTTGAGTAGAGCTCAGGGCCTGGAGGGCCCTGGCTTCCTCCATTGACGGGGCAACTCCAGCTCCATGGCTGCCACCATCTTAGTTGAGTTAATTTGCATATTTGCTCCTGATTGGTTGGTGGGCATGGCTTGTGGGTGTAACGGAGTGAGGGTTAATTTGCATGGGTTATTCTTTTATTAGATTAGACTAGAAGCCCATTGCAGGAAGATTCCTGTAAGAATAGGGCTTCTTGAGCTGGAGCAAAGCAGAGCCTCAGCTCCCTCCCTTCTCTGCCACTTTGCTCCCTCCTGTCTCCACAGTCTCTGCTGCCTCGCTCCCTCCTATCTCCTCCCATCTCTGCTGCCTCGCTCCCTCCCATCTCCTCCCATCTCTGCTACCTCCCTTCCTCCCATCTCCTCCCATCTCTGCTGCCTTGCTTCCTCCCATCTTCACTGCCTCAACCCCACCCTTCTGGGCCACTTTGCTCCCTCCCATCTCTGCCGCTTGGCTCCCTTCTGCAGCACTTGGCTTCCTTCTAGTCTGTCTTCAATCTTCGCTCTGCACCTGTGTATACAAATAAACTGCCATCTTGGCTGGGTTAATTTGCATATAGTCGCTCTGATTGGTGAGTGTGGCTTGGTTGGTGGGTGTGGCTTATGTGTCTCAGAGTGATGGTTAATTTGCATATTGCTCTTTTATTAGATTATATTATCAGACCATTTTCTTAACACCAGGAATAAGAAACAATTCTGCTTCTCTCCAATGGAATCCAAACACGTATCTTTTTAAGGAAAAGTTCTCCAAAAACTTCCATGTGTGAATTAATTAAACTTTAAAAAAAGAACAATTCCCTGTAAAAGCTATTATTTAAGAAGTTATATGATAACTAGTGGCCTGATACACAAAATTTATATAAAGGGGGGGGTTATCCCTCAGCTCAGCCTGCACCCTCTCCAATCTGGGACCCTTCAGGGGATGTCTGACTGCCAATTTAAGCCCGACACCGGGAGTCAGACATCTCTCTCGCAATCTGGGACCACTGGCTCCTAATCACTCATCTGCCTGCCTGCCTGATCTCCCCTAACCACTCTGCCTGCTGGCCTGATCAACCCCAACTGCCCCCCTTTTGGCTTGATCACCCCTAACTGCCTGCCCTGCCAGAATGATTGCCCCTAACTACCCTACCATCACCAGCCTGCTCCCCGCCAACTGCACCTCCCTCTGGGCTACTCACCCCCAACTGCCCTCCCCTGCCAGCCTGATTGCCCCTAACTGCCTCTCAGCGCTACCACAATGTCTTTGTCCAGAAGGACATCTGGAAGGTCTCCTGGAAGGTCTCCTGGTCTAATTAGCATATTGCCCTTTTATTAGTATAGATGATAAGACCTATGATGTGTTGCTAGTTACCCTTTGTATTTATCATTATTTGAAATAACTGAGCAGTGACTGAATAATTGAGCAGAAAACTACGAATAATGTCAGAAGCTATTATTGCCAACTGGTATTTGTAGCATGACCTTAGGCTAAGACGACTTCTAGACTTGAGGAAAAAGTGCATGGATGGTTTTGCCACACACTAGGCCAAGAGGCTGCTTGTAGGTCAGAGTCCCAAGAATGGTTTCTACTTGCAACCATTAATATGGAGATGGAGACAGCTATGTAAACAAATAACTCAGCCCTGTTATCTTCTATTTATCTCTCCCTTCTGAACCTAGTTTTAATATTTAGTGAGAGTTTAACAATGAGCTAATATAGGGCTTCTAAACCTTAGCACTATTGACTTTCTGAGCAGGACAATTCTTTGTTGAGGGGGACTGTCCTGTGCATTGTAAGATGTTTAGCAGTATCCGTAGCTCTATCCCACATGGGGATAGCTGGTAGCAAGTAGCCTTCTCCTTAAATGTCACAACCAAAAATATTTCCATCAAAAAGATGGCAGCTGGCAGGACGAAGGTGAGGGAGAGGATGTGAGTGAGTGAGAGGATGAAAGGAGTGTGTGTGGATATGTGTGGTGTGTGTGTGAGTGAGTGAGGGACAGTTAAATTCGGCAGGAACAAGCAAGGGCTGGCAGACCAAGGCTCTCTTGGACAGAGAAAGAGACTACCACCGCTGCAGACACTCACCAGACTGCGGGACTCAGGCACAGAGCCCATGCCATCTTAAAAGGGAGAGCAGCCTCTTCTAGGAACTCATCAGCATCAACACCCAGACAGGCCCTGGACACTGTCCATGACCCGGCAGCCACTCCAGCCAAAATCCTGCTGCCCCACCTGCAGAACCGTGAACCCTGGGACCTCCACCTACAAAGGTGCACTGCTTTTGCAGCAGGACGTGTAACTCCCTCCTCCCCAGAGGCAGACCTCCGGACATCACATTCGCACATTTCTAACATCCGCGCGTTTCCAACACTCTCATGTTTCCAGGGCACAGATTTCCAGGGCACACCACCCCATGTGCAGTTTTTGGGAGCTATTGTGAGCCCCCGCTGGGTGTGATTTTGTACAGACATGGGCGCGCTGACCTACAGTAGAAATTCTGCATTTCCTCTTCCTGAATAACTGCCCACAGACAACCCAGTTGTGCAACTTCAGCGCCAGGGCCCTTCAAAGTGCATCAGAGCTCCGTGCCTGCAAAGGTACTGCCACAGTCGTGCATTTCCAAGGAGCAGGCCCCCTGAGCCCATCTATCCACAGGGCACCCTGGGGAGCTGCTGTGAGCCCTGGCTGGGTGCGATCTTGGACAAACAGGGATGCACTCCCCCGGCAGTAGAAATTTTGAATTCACTCATCCTGGACACCTGCCCACAGATACTTCAATTACGCAGCCCTTCAGAGTGCTTCAGTGTGCCACACTGGCAAATGCACCTCTGGTGCCCCTGTGAACCACCACTGGGAGCGCGCGCCTATCCCCCACAGGCGCAGCAGCAAAAACTGAGTCTTCCTAGCCCACAGCTGCAGAACTCTGGACACTACGGTCACACTGCCTACCAAGCCCACCCCTCCACAGGCAGACCTTGGGTGCTGCTGTGAGCCCCTGCTGGGCACACACTTGCACAAACAGGGGTGCACTGCTGGGCTGTAGAAATGCTGAATTCCCTCTCCTGGGATACCTGCCCACAGACACCGCAATCCCGTGGCTCCAGCGATAGGGCCCCTCAGAGTGCGTCAGTACACCCTGCTGGCAAATGCACCATGGGTGCCCCTGTGAGCTGCCACTGAGGGCGTGTGTATCCAACCACGGGAGAAGCAGCAAAAGCTGAGTCTGTACACCCCAAAACTACAGAACTCTGGACTCCACAGTCATGCCTTTCACCCAGAGTGCAGGATTCCTGAGCCCACCACCCCAACACACGGTTCCTGGGTGCCATGGTGAATCCCCGCTGGACACACACGATTTCAACCAAGGGCGCAAGACAGCAAAAATTGGGACACCCTCCTCCAGGCTACTGACTTCTACCCATTGCAATTACGCCTTTCCAGCTCACAGGCCTACATCAAGAGAACCCAAATAGCTCAAGTATGGAGCTACACTAGATTACCAAGTCCAGGAGACCTGAGAGACCACACTAGTAGCACCATCCCCAAAAGAACCTGGGTAGCAAAGCAAATGGATCTACAATTAAAACGTTACTGGTTTCTGGTTTCTTGGGATATATTCCTAGAAGTGGGAGTTCTATTTGAAACTCCATACTGTTCTCCACAGTGGCTGCACCAGAAACACCAAGAAAAAGGGATCTATGCACCCCTATGTTCATAGCAGCACAATTTACAATAGCTAAGATTTGGAATCAGCCTAAGTGCCCATCAGCAGATGAGTGGATTAAAAGAATGTTTGACTGATGGCTTAGGCCTGTGGGGAGCCTAAGCCATCAGTTGGATATCCCCAGAGGGCTTTCAGACTGCAAAAGGGCACAGGCCGGTCTGGGGGGCCCCCCGCCCCACACTGCACGAATGCCATGCACTGGGCTTCTAGTATACTAATAATTCTTTTCTGTTGACAAGACAAAATTGATCTCATCTTATTATTGATAAGATCAAAGCTATCATCTAGGCTTAAGAAACACTTCAGCAGGAGAGAAAAATGGTCAGTGGGAACAATAGCCTGTCTTCATCACTGTGATGATTAGTTTTATGTGGCAACTTGTCTGGATGCCCAGGTAACTGCTCAAACTTAGTTTCTGGTGTGTCTGTGAGGGTGTTTCTGGAAGAGATCAGCATTTGATTTAGCAGTGTAAGTAAAAAGATCTACCCTCATCAATGGGAGTGGGCATAGTCTTACCCTATGAGGGGCCCGAGAGAATGACAAAGCAAAGGAATGGTGAATTCTCTCCCCCCCCTTTCTCTCTCTCTTATCACCCCCCTCCCCCAACCCCTTCTCCATCCCCCTCTTTCTGTCTTCTTGAGCTAGGTCATCCATCTCCTGCTCTCAGATATTGGAGCTCATGATTTTTGAGCCTCTGGACTCTGGGACTTACACTCGTAGCTCCCTTAGTTCTTGGGCCTTTGGAATTAATTGTATGAAAGGCTTTCTTGATTTTCCAGTTTGCGGGCAGCAGACTGTGTTACTTCCTGACCTCCATAACTGTGTGAGCCGGTCCCTCTTCTACTACATACACACACACACACACACACACACACACACACACACACACACATGCTCTATTAGTTCTGTCTCTCTGGAGAACCTTAACTAAAACAATTATCCTATGCCATCCTCATGGATGATGGAGATAATTAATGCAGGCACAGGTTGAAGGGACTTTGCAAATCCATGAAGTGCTTTGTGAGATAAGTGAGTATAATAGGAAGAGCCTAAGGGCACAGTTGAAAAATTGTGGTACAAAACAGGGGAGAAAGCAACATTCCTCAAATTCCATATTATATAGCATCATGAGGACATAGGGAAATCTAGTAACATTTAGGAGAAACAGAGTGACCACTTCAATGGAAGGTTCAGAGGCAGTACTGAGCACCACACCTAGTAACCTCCCAGGCACTGAAGACAAATTTGCAGATGCTTTGGAAGAAATGGCAGCCCTATTTGAGTGGTCACAAGAGACACTCCTGAAGATTGCAAGCCATCCTATGACACAGGTTGGGTAATAGGCCAACAAATTAAGAGTGGTATAATCTGACATGTACAGGCACAATTGTATTTATTCCACAGAGCCATGCTATGAGTTTCTGTTCTAGTTTTCAGCATGCTCCTTATTGATACTTCAATGACTTTGTACTTCCTTACAGATAGAATTGTAAGTTCAGATCACCTGAGTGCTTGTCATTTCTCTTTTTAAACCAACTAGATGCCCGGTGCATGAAACTTGTGCACTGGCAGTGGGGAGGGTGTCCTTTAGCCCAGACTGTACCCTCTCCAATTTGGGACCCCTCGGGGGATGTCTGACTGCCCATTTAGGCCTGATCCCCCAGGGTGTAAAATGGCAGTCAGACATCCCTCTCACAATCTGGGACTGCTGGCTTCCAACTACTCACCTGTCTGCCTGCCTGATTGCCTCTAACCGCTTCTGCCTGCCAACCTAATCACCCCTTACCACTCCCCTGCCAGCCCGATCACCCCCAACTGCCCTCCCCTGCTGGCTTACTCGCCCCTAACTGCCCTCCCCTGCCAGCCTGGTCCCCCCAACTGCCTTCCCCTACTGGCCTGATCACCCACAAATGCCCTCCCCTACCAGCCATCTTGTGACATGGGGGTGGCCATCTTATGTGAGGGTATAACAATCAATTTTCATATTACCTCTTTATTATTGGACTAGAGGCCTGGTGCACGAAATTCCTGCATGGGTAGAGTATCTAGGCCTAGCTGGCAATCAGGGCTGATCTATGGGGCGACTGATGGGGTGATTTGGGGGGGACCCCACTAGCACCCATCTTGGCTGGCTGGGGCCTGTGGGCAGCTCCTCCATTGAGCATCTGCCCCCTGGTGGTCAGTGCTCATAATAGTGACTAGTCGTTCTGCTGGTCATTTGGCTGTTTGGTCAATTTGCATATTTGCTTTTATTTGCTTATATTTGCTTTTATTATATAAGATACTTGCAATAATACTATCCTTTCTCTAGCTTTTGCCTTTTTCATGTTTATTACAAATCTTCTAATATAAAAGACTGTGCTGAAGATTTAGTTTTCTGTTTTTAATGTGGCTTTCTTTAGGTAAACTATCATAAGAATTATGTAGCCAATAACTTCCTTGAAAGAAAATAAAAAAGATTTTTGGTAAGGAAATTCCATTTCAAATTCAAAAGAACCATTAACTATTTCCCACAGACTATAAATTTACCTTTAATCAGATGAATGTTTGATCAAGAGTCCTCAACATTTGGAAAGTAGTTATCTATCCAAAATTCTTCATACTATTCTCTGTTTAACAAATTGTAGAAACTCTTCTTCATTTAATACAGTATTTAAAATCAATAATGTTAAGACTATAAGGATAAGAGTCCTACATTGTTTTTATGGAAACAGTATATGGCATGGCAGATTGCTATAATACCTCCCTGTATTCATACCTTTTGCAATGTGACTTTGCTATTCTTCCCATCAAAAGCTGGAATCTATTTCTTCACCTTGTATCTGAGATACTTTGAGCAATAGAATGTTGCATAAATGATGCTGAAAACTCTCCCTAAGCCTTAAGAGACCTTGCAGGTTCAACTCTGGCCCCCTTGCAACCTTGGATTACCATGTGGTGGAGGTGAGAACCCAGCTGGAGGTGGCAGCATAGCCAGTCTGTATTGCCAGATGCCATCCCCCACTGAGTTGTCAGATGACTGCAACCACATGAGTAACTCCAAATTAGACTACCAAAAGAATTGCCCCGTCCTAACTGGTTTGGCTCAGTGGCTAGAGCATCGGCCTGCGGACTGAAAGGTCCCAGGTTCGATTCCAGTGAAGGAATGTGCCCACTTGGTTGTGGGCACATCCCCAGTGGGAGGTGTGCAGGAGGCAGGTGATCGATGTTTCTCTCTCATCAGTGTTTCTAACTCTCTATCCCTCTCCCTTCCCCTGTAAAAAATCAATAAAATATTTTTTAAAAAAAGGAATTGCCCCATTACCAACCCAAAGAATCATGCAAAAATTTTAAACATATTATTTTAAGACTAGATTTTGGACTGGATTGTTATGTAGCAACAACAAACTAAAGTAATTCAAATTTTCTTTCCTTGAAGAATAAGGTCTCTTTAAAAGTGCGATTTTTTTTCTTTTTTGCAAAAACTTGCTGTTCTAAATTTGTTTTTTCTGGGGGAGGGGGTTTGTTGTGTTTTGGGTGTTTTTATAATATATTTTTATTGATTTCAGAGAGGAAAGGAGAGAGGGAGAGAGAGAAACATCAATGATGAGAGAGAATCATTGATAGGCTGCCTCCTGCAAGCCCCCCACTGGGGATCAAGTCTGTAACCCTGGCATGTGTCCTTGACCAGAATTGAACCTGGGACCCTTCAGTCTGTAGACCAACACTCTTTCATCTGAGCCAAACCGGCTAGGGCTAAATTTGTTTTTTACTGTAGCTCAATATACTGCTTCAATCTCTCTGTCAAATGCCAATATAGAAAGCTCTATTGTCATAGACAATCTGTGAATTGATGAATACAGAAAATTAATGTTACATCAATATGAACTGAATATTGTTTACTGTGAATCTTATTTTCACTTGTTCTGGGAGCAAAAACAACAGTTTTTTATATATTAAAACATAGACAAAAGTCACAAAATCTTATGTAGAATAATTTATATACCACATATTCTTTTCTTTAAGGCTTCAGTGTCATAAATACTATGTAACTAGTTAACAAGTATTTATCACAGGTATATATTTTTAAATCATCTGACAATGAATACAAATAATAGACTAGCCCTGGCTGATTTTGCTCAGTGGATAGAGTTTCCACCTGTGGACTGAAGGGTCCCGAGTTTGATCCCCAGTAGGAGGCATGCAAGAGGCAGCCAATCAATGATTCTCTCTCATCATTGATGTTTCTATCTCTCCTTCTCCCTTCTTCTCTGAAATCAATAAAATATATTTAAAAAAATAATAGAGTAAATGGAATTTAAGAGGTTATTTAGTGATAACAACTACAAGATCTTCATTTTAGAGACGAGAAAACTGAAGATGAGTTGTCTTACTCAAAATTATGTAGTAAGTTACTAATAGCCTTCTCAAATAAAGAGAACAGAATTATACAGAAGGCTGAAAGACATATGAAAACATGCTCAAAGTCACTAATTATACCAGAGATGCAAATCAAAACAACAATGAGGTATCATCTCATACCTGTCAAAATGGCTATCATCAACAAATCAACAAACAACAAGTGCTGGCGAGGATGTGGAGAAAAAGGAACCCTTCTGCACTGCTGGTGGGAATGCAGACTGGTGCAATCACTATGGAGAACAGTATGGAGTTTCCTCAAAAAACCAAAAATTGAATTTGACCCAGCGATCCCACTTCTAGGAATATAACCCAAGAAGCTAAAAACACCAATCAGAAAGGATATATGCATCCCTATGTTCATAGCAGCACAATTTACCATAGCTAAGATCTGGAAACAGCCTAAGTGCCCATCAGCAGATGAGTGGATTAAAAAACTATGGTACATCTACACAATGGAATACTACGCTGCAGTAAAAAAGAAGGAATTCTTGCCATTTGCAACAGCATGGATGGAACTGGAGAGCATTATGCTAAGTGAAATAAGCCAGTCAGAGAAAGATAAATATCATATGATCTCACTCATTTGTGGAATATAGAGAACAACATAGACTGATGAACAG
>PVJC01054779.1:0-10396 GCA_004026665.1 Murina feae | reverse complement strand
GGCAGGTTTCTGTTCACCTTTGCTGAGCACCCCCACCAGGGCTGGTCCTTGAACCCCATGTTGTCTGGTTTCCAGGGGCAGGGGACTCTGAGGTTCGCCCTCTGGGTGTAGATTTGCTGCCACTGCCTCACCCCCACCACAGGGAGACGGTGTTTGGGGCGGGGGCCTCTCGTTGCCGCCCAGGGTCCTCCCGTGGAGACACTCCCAGACGGGGCCAGATTCCGGCTCTTCTGAGAAGGCCTTCTGTCCGCCACTTCTTCCGCCGACGCTGCACCTTCTGTCCCCTGTGGGTGAGGTTCCCTGCGGCTGCTGTGCCAGCCTGCACCCCTGGGCAGCACTACCGAAGGGCAGCGGATGGGATGGGCTGACCTGAGGCCTGGCCAAGCCGGTCCTCACGCGTCTCCTGGCCCAGCAGCAGCAGTGACCCCGGGAGCTGGTGGATGCAGATTCTGGTGTGTGTGCATATCTGTGTGTGCCTGTCTGTGTGCGCGCATGTCTGTGCCTGTGTGTATATATGTGCCTGTGTGTGTATCTGTCTGTGCCTGTGTGTACCTGTGTGCATGTGTGTGCCTGTCTGTGTATCTGTGTGTGCCTGTCTCTGTGTATGTACCTGTCTCTGTGTGTGTATGTGTGCATGTCTCTCTGTGTTGGTGTGCATGCGTGTGTGTGCATGTGTGTGTGCGAAGGCACAAGCAGAAACTGTGCATTTGGAGCAGACGCGTTTCACCCTAATTGAGGTGGATGGTATAAGCACTGCCAAGCGCTGTGCATGGTTAATGCTCAGCATTTGGTGGTGGAGGCTACGGCTGCACCAGGAAACCTTCAGCACCGTTGGGGTGATGAACAGGCACCACCTCCGAGTTTCCTGTATTCCGTTTCAGAGGCCACGTCTGGGCTCAGATTTAGTGCGTGTCCCTCCAAGGCCATGTCCTCCCCATGACTGTGCCCTCCATGTGGCTGTGTCCTCCTGGTGGCCATACCTTCCATGTGGCCGTATCCTCCCATGTCCCCCATGGCCTTGTCCTCCATGGCCATGTCCTCCCCTGTGGCTATGCCCTCTCTATGGCCATACCGTTCCCATGGCTGTGCCCTCAATGTGGCTGTGTCCACCCATGTCCCTCGTGGCATTGTCCCCTGTGGCTGTGTCTCTTGTGGCTGTGTCCCTCCATAGCTGTGTCCTCCTGGTGGCTGTGTTCTTCCATGGCTGTGCCCTCCATGTGGCTGTGTCCCCCGAGGCCATAGCTATGACTGGTTGGAGCTTGTCCTCATCACCTGAGAGCTGTTTTGAGCATAGACTCCGTCCTGTGGAGTCAGAAGTCATCTCGGTGATGATTTATGAGTCCCAGGACCCTGCACTTGCTATTGGGCCCAGAGAGGACTGGCTGATCACAGGGGACCTGGAGTGGTGGCCTGGTGGCACGCGTGTCCCTGGGGAGGAGGTGACATCCTGGCCAAGGGCGATGGGGTTATGGCAACAGCCTCCGTGTCAGGGCCTCCCTGGGTCTCCGACAAGGCGGGGCAAAGGTGGGCCTACAGCTGTTTGTGTGGAAAATTCTAATAATAAGTAACAATACAGGAGTAAGCAGTGTGTTTCGCTCGCACTTGTAAACCACCCTGTGTTTAGAGGTCCGTGTGCCTCACGGGGGTCCCTGGGGCGCACAGGCCCCCCACAGCCTCCAGCCTAACGAACCTTTGATGGGAGACGTGTGGTGTCCGGTGTCTCCGGTTCTGCTGCGGTTGCTGGGCCGTCTGGGCGTGAGGACCTGGCAAGGCCGGGTGGTCTCATTACTGGAACGTGCACCGAGGAGGCCGTGTCCGCTGGGCGGTAACCACGTGTGTCCTGTCTCCACAGGTGCTGCCCGGCATCCTGCAGAAGCACTGCTGCATCTCGCCCGACAGGAACACCGGTGAGTGCGTGCGGCCGCGGGCGGCGCGGGGCCTGAGGGGGGCGGGCGGGGGAGAGCTTTGCGCCGCGGGGACCTGGGTGTTCAGTCGTCAGGGCCAGTCCTGTCGTCTCTGAAATAAGTGGATGGAGGCGCCTCCCGTTCCACGGGGAGCGAGAACCTGAGCGCGGGAAATACACTCACGCGGCTGTTGCTGAGTTTCCAATGCAACTGGGTGTCTTATACCGTTGAATGCATTTGTCTCGGAGTGTTTTGTCCCTGATTGTACGTATTTATTACGGAAAAGCACCGTATTGCTGCCTGGACGCACTCGGAGGGTTTGCCGTCGGCTTCCCTTGCTGTCGGTGGGAGCTGGGAAGGCCCCCTGTCTCAGACTGTGGGACCTCAGATAAAACTTGAGGTCTTTCCTGGGAGACCCTGTGAGGGTCATTGTGGGAGCAGAGGGTGCCTGGGAGTGGGTTTGCACCACTTTTAAGGAAGCCCGACGCGGGGAAAGTAAAAACAAATTATGGGACTTTGTATTTATTTACTTACTTACTTACTTACTTATGTTTCCTTCCAGTCTTTTCTTTTTTAAAAAATAATTCTTTATTGTTGAAAGTATTACATATGGGACTTCGTTGTTTTAAAGTTAAGGAACTGACGTGTGGGGGGAGCTGTTCCGAGGGGCCGCGGTCTCTAAGCTCAGGGACGGGGCTTCTAACTGCGGGTGTTTGCACTGGAGAAGGAGCAGGTTCCTGGGAGAAGGGGGAGCTGTCCCTGTCACGGAGGTCCTCGCTTTCCAGGGCCAGTGGGCTGTGTGCCCCGGGCTCTCTGCCTGGGGGGATCAGGGTGCCCACTCTCCTGCTCAGCTGTCCCAGAAGGGACCGTCCCCCAAAGTGAGTCCCATGGCGCCTCTGTGGCAGCGGGAATGTAACCTGCGGGGCCGACTCGAGCGTGTGGCCCCCAGCACCTTTAAGTGACGGCGGGAGCCCTACCGTCCCTGTGCGGGGGTGCCTGAGGCAGAGCCCTGGTGTGTGGGGAAATAAGGTCTTCATCATCATTACTTTTACTTCTGCACATGGAGAGATGACATGACTGACCCTCTGATTTTTTTTCAAGAACGTTGACCGCACTGTCTGGCCTGTCCCCCAGGCAGTTCCTTCTCGGCCGCGATGCTCCGCAGGCTCACTGCTTCCAGGGAAATCTGCTTAGAACACGGTTCATGTTTTTGAGCCTCTATTTTCCGAGCGTTTTCGTTCGTAATGACAATAAACAAACAACTCCCCCGGGAATGAACGAGCACTTTCCAGACCGTGCTTGTCAGCACCGGCGCGCGTAGCGCAACCGAGAGAATGAGTTTTCCACGGCAGCCGCCGCCGCCGCCGAGAAGCACCCGCGGTCTCAGCAGAATGACACGCCGAGCGCTCTTCTCCGGGAACTGGAGTGGGTTTTTAACGCTGAGACGAGTTCTGTATCTTTAGGCAGTTTGCTCTGAAGGAAAGGTCCAGGTTAATATGGGAAGTAGGGCCGAACTGAGATGTTTTATTTGCGTTTCGTAAGGACCCACAGGGCCCCAGCCTCTGGGGCCACGGCCGGCGTTCCCGTGAAGACGTGGATGTCGGGGACGTCTGCTGGGCAGCCTCCCGGGAAAGGTTTTATGTGACGGAGAGTTTCACCCTGAAGCACCCGAGGCAGAGACTCCAGGTGGAAATGGAAGAAACGATTTGGTGGGATCGTAGCTGTGAAGCGTCAGTTCACGGAGAATGGGAAGATTCTGGAATTCCAGTGTATGCCATGAGTTCATCTAAAATGCCCGAAGCTGCCTAATCATTTTGGAAATGTTTGGGAATTGGAGACACAGACGCAGAGGTTACCGCTTTTGCTGTTCAATGGCCGGGGGGGTCCTTGCGAACTTGGGTGTCATTCGGTTTTATGTGAGTGGGTTTGCAGAGACTTTTCAGCGTTTTGATTAAGAAGATTAACTCTGGCCCGACTCCATTTGTCTGTGGCCACAGCGTCGGCCTGCGGGCTGCAGGTCCGGGGTTCAATTCCGGTTGAGGGCACCCACCTCGGCCCTGGTGGGGGCGCCTGTGGGAGGTAACTGACTGGTGTGTCTTTCTCACACCCGATGCTTCTCTCTCTGCGTCTCTCACTCTCCCTTCCTCTCTCTCTAAAAATCAGTGGAAAGATATTTATTTTGTTAATCTTTGGGTGAGGACAAACAAACGAAAATCACCTTTGGAACGAATGGGTCAGAGTGTCAGCTTGGAGAGTTCTTGCCGCGGCTGGTGGGGTGAACTTAACCCCCTGAACCCCACGCTTAGAGGCAGTCGGGGAGGGGGGTAACTTTTATGGTATGTGTGCTTTTTCCACGATTTTAAAAAAAAAAAGATTGGCTTTGGGCCGAGCCATGCCTTTTGTTGCCATACTATGTGCACTTATTTGCAAGTGCCGCGGACCCTGAGAACGCACATCTCGAGGCCGAGTATCTGGAGAAGCCGCCTGTGTCCAGGGCCTCTCACTGCTGGCAGGAGACCCTGTGACAGGCAGAACCAGCCTCGTTAGTCCTGTGACTGAGAAACGAGAGGTGAGTGCTGGCAGGACGGCGTGGAGACAGGTGATGAGGCCGTGCTTGTGCAAAGAGGGGGCACAGGAGCCACTGCAGGGTGCAGGGAACGTTTTCTATTCGCTATGGGTTCGCCAGGTGCTGGCCGAGGCCTGCCCGGCACGCAGGCCCGTCGGCTGGAGGCCCGCCTGCCGCCGCGGCCCGTCCTGCACCCCAGGCGGCGGGGGCCAGGTCTTGGGATGCGTTCCGTTGCCTCTGCTCAGTCTGATGCCCGGCGCTCGCTCCCCCACGGGGCAGCCCGTTTCCCGTGTCACCGGCGACTCCTTCGTGGGCGGGCCGGGCTGCTGTGGGTTCGGATTCTGCGTTTCTCTGTCAGCGGAGCTCACCCACGCTTCTCGCTCTGTTCTTTTGGAAAGTTTCTCTTTTCTCCTGTGGTCCCCGCCCTGACCCCCTCCACTTCCCAGGGTAAAGTCTTTAAGGCCCGGAATGGTCTCCAGGTCGCGGCAGGGACGGGGACAGAGTGGAGTTGCGGGTCGGGGCAGCTGGGAGCTGTCTCCTAGCGGCAGGCTCTGCAGGGCACGCAGGCCCCGCGGTGAGCAGTGTGTCTCCCGCAGCCGGAGCGGCATCTGCCGACAGGAAGGCAGGCGCAGAAGATGTGATCTGGGCACTGGCGTTCAGTGACATTGTTTAAACGAGGCACCAAACATAAGGCAGATGGACAGGCCCGGCAGCACGGCCCTCTGGCCACCCCGAGGAGGGGCGGTGTCTGATGTGCGTGATGGACGGGGTGCCCGCACCTGCTGGGAGCCGCGGACCGGACCCAGTGATGCAGGGGAGCCGCCCGGGGCGGGAGAGCGGGTCCAGAGTGGTGGCTCGGAGCTGCCTCCTCGGGCTCCTGCCTGAAGTGACGTCTGTGCTGGGGATGCCGCCTCCTGACACCATGTCACCAGCCCGGGAGCGCAAGCGGCTCGTGTTGTTCTGCTCGTCTGACGTGATGGACCCGACAGGGACAGGGTGACAAGGGAGCACGTGTCCGAGGGAGGTGGCCAGGGTCACTCTCCAGCCTTTCGATTGCACGGTCACGCGTGGAGGGGAGGGTGTTGACTAGACCCCAGGTGGTATCCCAGCTTCCCCAGCACCTTGGGGGCCCCGAGCTTCCTCGGCTGCGCGGGTGAGAACAGGCTGGAGGAGACCCAGCGTCGCCGCGGCTGTGGATCCGGGAGGAAGCCGCGTGCTCAGCATGACCCCACCCTGCTTGGCAGGACCCTGCAGGATGTTCCTGATGAAAAGCTAAGCAGAGGCAGGTCTCCTTGACCCGCCGTCCAGGGTCCCGCTGCTCCTTCGGCTCTGATGTCACCTGCTGCTGTCGTACGTGACGTCAGTGAGGGAACATGCGTCCTGTGTGGCGGGACGTCCCTGACCTCTGTATCAGCAGCATGTCAGCCCGTCGGAACTCAGAGAGGGATGCTCCCCGTCCCCTTCACGTGTGCAGGGGAGCCCGGGTTGAGGCCTAAGTCCTGGCTTCGAGCTGCAGCGACACTGGGACCCCGGGCAGCACAGGCTGTGGCCGGCGTTCCCCCCCAGGGAGAGACAGGCGGGTGTGGGGGGTGCTGCCCACTGTTTCGGTGGGTCTTGGGGAGCACCTGCCGCACCGTCAGTCACCATCCGTCAGTGCCTCTGGTCCTGCTGTGTGCGGCCGCGCCTCCTGTTTCTGGGGCTCAGGTGCAGCTTGCTCTCCACGTGGCTCTAGTCAGGGCCGCAGACCACGCCCCGGGCCGGCACCGCCCACAGACAGCGGCGAGGCTGGCCCTGCGCCCCTGGCCCCGCTCTGGGAGCAGGTGGGCGGCCCCCACGGGCAGGACGGGCGGGCCTGGGGAAGACGTGCTTAGACCCGCAGCTCCCGTGAGGGCATCGGTGTCACACTGTGAATTATTTAGGGTTTGGGTTCTGAGCGTCCTGTGAGCGATCGATAAAGCAGAGTGAACGGAAGCCGCGTGGAGAAGGGACTGGGTTTCCCTTCCTGACGCGGGGAGGGCGCCGCGTCCGCCGTGGTCACCGCCGGTCACCCCCAGAGGCAAGACAGCCGGGCTGCGGGCCGTCCCCCGGAGTCACGGCCTCCCCTGGTTAGCTAAGCGCCGAGGCGAGCCGCGCCGATGCTCGCGGTCCCAGGTGCGCTCCAAGCAGGCCGTGGGTTGGTGAGCAGGTGCTCGCATGGCGCTGCGCAGTCCGCACGCACCGCCACGGGTTCCTGCCGGGATGGTGGCCTGGTGCCGCGTGGATCCTGGCCGAGCACCGGAGGGGAAATCCCCAGGAGGGCCCCGGGCTCGGCAGAGCCGGTGTGACTGTCCCCTCCGTCCTTGGCAACTGCCCGTCAGAGCCCAGCGCCAGGCTCCGCGCCTCAGACCCAGTGCCCTGCGCACGTTATTTAACTCCAGGACCCGGTTTCCACCGTGGAAGCCACGGCCACGCTGTGGGCTGCGTGGCGTCCGTGTGCACCCCCTCACCTCGCGGCACCGCCATGGATGGCAGAACGTCGAGGCTGCTGTGTCTGTGGCTCCAGCTCCCCGTGGCCCTCACGGCCTCAGTGTCGGAGCTTCACGGTGTGGATTTCCCAGGAAATGCACTCCCCGTCCCTCGTCATTCTCCTCTGCGTAAAGTCCTTTGGCGTCCCGGCCGAGAAGGCAGGTGCCGGATCACCCTCACGCGTGCCACCGGCCCTCGTGACCGTGTGTGCTGGAAAGGAATATGGATCTTAGCTTCAGCGTCACGGTGAGAGCGCATGTAATTTCCCGTTCTTTTCTCCAAAGCCTCGGCGAACGCGCCGCCTAAACTTATTTATCGCCCGCCAAACTCCGTTCCCCTCGCTGTTCATCTCACGTCAAGGACAACAGTGTGATTTCTGCTTCGTAAATTAAGGTTACTTTGGCAACACAATAGGTCATAAATTCATTACATTGGGGTGGTGGTCACACAGTACAGCGTACAGAAGACGTGTTATGGAATGGCACACTTGAAACCTATATAATTCTATTAGCCAATGTCACCCTGAGAAATTCAATAAACAGAGAGATTCCTTACCGATCCGTCTCCTTCCAGCCCTGAGCCGGCTGGGCCCTCAGCGTTTGCCGGCAGAGGGCCTCCCTGAAGCCGCCATCCAGGCCACTTGTGTCCCCATTGCTCCCCACCCTCTGACACGGCCGAGCCTGAGGCTCGATCTCCGTTTTGAAAGGGTGTTTTTATTGATTTCAGAGAGGAAGGGAGAGGGCGAGAGAGAGAGAAATATCAATGATGAGAGAGAATCACAGGTCAGCTGCCTCCTGCACACCCCCTACTGGGGATCAAGCCAACAACCTGGGCACGTGCCCTGACCAGCAGCCCAACCCTGACCTCCTGGTTCATAGGTTGAGGCTTGACCACTGAGCAACACTGGCCAGGCTGCCCGCCTTGTTCGCGATGTCACACTGTGTGCCTTACCCCCAGGGCTTTGCGGGTTGATCTTGAATCAGCCCCACGGTGGCACCTTAGAGACTGAAGTTTATTCTACAGTGGAGTGCCTTGTGTCTTGGTGACAGGAAATAGAATGTCTAAAGCAAGTCCCACCTTGATGTGGTCGTTTTCACACAGGTTGTGTCGCACATGCAGCACCTGAAATGGCTGTGTTTGGGCTGAAACAGGCTCCAGCACAGAACGTAATAATCACCTGGTGTGTCTGCCAGGGGGTCAGGAAGCAGGGGAGATCCTGAAAGGAAGGCGTTTTTGTCGCCTGAGATCAGGGTGGGATACCTCCGCTGCCAAGGGCGAGTGGCGTTCATGTCATGCGCGGGCCACACGCAACGATCAGCTTAGCAATCAGCCTGCCTGTGTGGTCATGCCTTTCATTGACTCTCCCCCACGGCCTTGCCAAGCCAGGGCCCCCCACACCCACAGGCAGGACGACGCCCCCCACCCGGGCTCCAGGGTGCGCACACCGAGCCCTCCCCCGAGTCCTGGCCACCGTGCCACGGGCGAGAAGCAGAGGCGAGCTGGGGACTCGGGACATGGCTGCCGGGGAGGCGTGAGGGGCTGGGAGCCCCCGTGGACGGCCTTGGGCCCCCGGACAGGCTGGGTGTGGGGTGCGGGTTTATTTGAGCCAACCTGTCGGCAGTTGCCGGGACGCAGAATCTGGGATAATACTCCGGAGAATGGCGGTGGCATTCACTTGGTTTTACGCGTTACCGTCGAAGGAGCTGACCTCAGTGCCTTATAAGAAATCCATTGGTGATGGGTCAGGGAGCAGGGAGAGGGCAAGGGGGGGGGGCCTCTGGGGTTGGGTGAAAAGTAAGGCGATAGACACACGCCTCTCTTACTTGGTGGGTGCAGGACAGTTAACAGCCAGCGCGTAACCTGGTAGCAGCAGCCGTGAAGGAACTTGGGGTCTCGGTCCCGGCGCCCCGCATTTGGTTCTGCCCTGAGGGGGCTGGGAAAAGGGGAGTTACCAGTGACCCTGGCATTTCAAGGCTGTGTTATCTGTGTGATCGATCGTAGATGCAAAGGGACAGCAGGCTCAGATTGTGGGGAGGACACCGGCCTAGGAGGTGAGGACCCGCCGCCACTGCTTTCGGCTAAAGCGTCGTTTCAGACCGCCCTGCTGGTGACTGTAGGTCTCTGAGGTCGCAGGACCGCCCCCCAGGCCTCCCCTGAGCTGTCAGGGAGCATGCGGCCCCTCTTGACCAGTGACGGCGTAAAACCTGGTCTGAGCTTAAAGAGGGACGGGCTCCTTTCCCTGCGCTGCGCTCCCCGTGGTCCTGGGGACCATGCTGCACCCCCAGGAGGACTTCTCGGCCTCCTGGGTGGCCTCGCTGTCTCCCATTTACAGCGGGAGCCTCTGGGCTGCAGGCAGGCGCAGGGGGCGGGGCTGCAGGGGCGGGGCTTCTGGGTCATGGTTCCAGGGGCGTGGCTTCAGGGCTTTGGGGCGTGGCTTCAGGGGGCGTGGCTTCAGGGGGCGTGGCTTCAGACAGGGCTTTGGGGTGTGGCTTCAGGGGGCGTGGCTTCAGGGGCGTGGCTTTCAGGGCAGGGCTGCAGAGTTAAGGGGGCGGAAGGGTTAGGGTCCCTCCCTGGCAGGTGGACCCTAGTGTGTTGGGTTCCTCACTGCGTTGGAACAAAGGGCGACACAGAAAGTGGCCCCGCGACCTCAGGCTGTCCCGAGGGCAGAGGTCTTTTTGAATTAGTTGCAGCTGACCGTAAGGGATGAGAGAGCCGAGTTCCCCCGAAGGCCAGAGCTCAGCCGGCAGGCGCTCGGGCAGCAGGTGCCTGAGTCCCAGGAGATGAGGACACGGGGAGCGTGGCTGTTGTGGGGGGGGGGGGGGGAGGTCCCCTGGGCTGTGAGCCCGGGTCGCTGACGTGGCCAGGAAGCCCGAGTGCGGTGAGTGACTTCCATGCCAGTGGCCACCTCTGAAGGGGTCTGAAGGAAGGACGTAAGAGAGACGGGAGAAGTCGTGGGTCAATCCCATCGGCAGGACAAGCTGCCCATCCTGGGGCCCAGCACGGCCCACCCTCAGCGGGTTGTCAGGCTGCGGGGCCCCGGTCCTGCCCCGAGCCTGGCGGAGGCCTGTGTGTTGAAGAGGCAGCGTGGGCCTCCGGGGTGGGGAGTGGGGTGCCACGGCCTCACACCCTGCGGACCCAGCGCACAGATTCCGTATGCGCAGAGGCTGTCACTCGGGGCAGCGCCATACACTCTGGGAGCGTCAGGTGCCTGCAGGTACGGGGGCGCCGTTCTCAGCCCCCAAGGAGCGACTGTCCCCGGGTAGAACTGTTATCTCGGGAGGTTAAGCCAGAGAGCCGGGCCGAGCCAGTGCCTGCACCTGGGGGCACTGATGTGTTCCAGCGCCGCCCTCCTGCTGTGGACCCCGAGGGCTACAGGGTCGGGGTGGGTATTAAACTCAGCTTCCTGCCCCCCCCTCACTGC